>VXCM01004096.1:0-59620 GCA_014773175.1 Lucifuga dentata
TTCCCAAAGCATAAAACCGTATTTCAGTTTTCCTGATATTTTGCAAAATCTCTTAATCTTTCAAAAGATTAAGAGATTCAAGCGATACACCCACCTTAAAAATCCATGTTTCGCCTGCTATTAGTTATGCAAAGTTATGAAGTCACGGTTGTTAAAAATTTTCAATAATAGCAGGTCTTCTTTTGGGACTATATTCCTGGTGGAGGCATACATTCACTCTGCACTTTTTATTGCACTTAAACACTAAAATTATGCAACTTCTAAAAAAAACCTGAATATACGTCTTGTTCACAATGATGGATCACCTATCTCAAGAACGTTTCAAGTATCAACAAGTTGATTTTAATAGCATACCAGAATGAACTGAAACCAATGGCGATCTGGAAGGTAGGAAAAAATTTTTAATTCACTGTTCCAGTAGTATGCTTTGGGAAATGATTGTCATTAATGTTACATGTATGAAAATTGAATATATTATGTTCAAACATGCAAAATGAGTGGTATGGTTCTTTAAAGGTTGAGAGACATGTAAAGTACAAGCCCCTCCCAAACAACACACAGTCTGTATTATCCTCTGTATTGATCCACTTCCTATTAAAGGATAACATCTGTGATTTTGCATCTTTGAGCCCAATATATACAACACATTATGTTACTGACAAACATTTCCCAAAATACACTACTGGAATAGTAAATTTTAAAACTTTTTTGCTACCTTCCAGGTCACCATTAGTTTCAGTTCATTCCAGTACGCTATTAAAATGAACTTGTAGAGACTTGAAACGTGCTTGAGATAAGTAATCAACTACAGCAAACACTGTGACTATAAGTTGTTTTTTTTTTATCAATTACAGCAAACACTGTGTCTATAAGTTTTTTATCAACATAATTTTATTTAATTGGTCCAACCAGAGCTTCATGGACAACAGTATACATCTCCTCCAGGAAATGTAGTCCCAGAAGAAGACAGCTTTTTACAGAGGAATTAAAAATTCCTCTGTAAAAAGTCCCTTCTATGTCCCTTCTACATTCAGACCTATGTCTTTATTAGCAGGTGAAACACTGAATGTTAAGGTTGCTGAACATTTAATTTTGAAAGATTAGGGGATTTGATGAAATAACAGGAAACTAAAATAGTTTTATACTTTGGAAATTGGTTGTCAGTAACATAATGTGTATGTGGAGAATATTTATTGGGCTTAAATGTGCAAAATCTCCTGTACGGTCCATTAACACTGCCTGCTCAATTGCTTCTTTTATTTGGATGAATTAATAATGAGAACTGCATGTGGTTTCTTTGTCCTGGAATGGAACTATTCATACAGTTAATGCATGGTGATAATTTGGCCTTCTGGTGATTTTCCAAATGCAGGGAGTGCCTTACTTTGTCAGAGTGAGTGCCTACAATGTAAAGGGATGGGGCCCTCCTCAGTGCTCTACTCCAGGCAGCGCTGCCCCCTCCAGTGAGTAAACGGAACTGCAGGCTTTGATGAATGTAAATGTGTCTTGTAAGGGTTCCATTCTTTCTTCTTTTTGTCCCCGTGTAATGAAATCACACTGCTTCCATCAACCCTGATGCAAGAGAAGTGGAATCTACTCATGGCTGGAAGATGAGTGAATTATTAAAATGTGGGAAATTAAAGATGCCTCCGAGGCTCAATGGGCCTTGCGCTCATGCGGCTGCGAGTTTGAAAATGATTCATAATGTTTTTAGTGTACCATTCTTTTTTCTGTCCCTGTGGTCTTTTCTGTCCTGCACAGTAATTTCTCTAAATGAAAAAAGGCAAAAAAAAAACTTAAGGATATAATCGTAGTGGTGATTCAGCTTTCCATGCTGAGAAAGTAGATGGATTTAATGTAAAGGTTTGTAGCGTATGACCAACTTCACGATTCACTACACACACTGTAGAGTTGGTAAAATCCCAAAACAATTCCAGGCTCTGCTCAGGCATCCATCTTTATTTACCGTTTTCTGTCATTGCAAAGCATGATGGGTTTTTTACAATCAAGCCTTAACACTGTAAGATAATTTGAATGCAATATTTGGGTATAATAATCAAATTCATGGTCACAGTGGCAGCAGCTTAGAATGTTTTGAAGGTTGATTATGAGTCACTGGACTGGAAAAAAACAGCTTGAATACAATCCTCCCCTGATGTTAGAGCATCAGGGGATGTAAGAGCTAATTTAGAAATTATTCGGGTTTGGCTACCTTAATATAACGTTATGTTTTGATTTAGTTTTTCATCAGGTTTCCAATATTGTTTAAATGGGGGATTGTGTCAGAAGTCCTTTTCTGTGCATTAAATCATAGCAATATTGATTGTGAACATGATTATTTTCCTTGTTGTTTCATCTACTTAGGATACATAAGTGTTATAAAGAGACAATGTGCATGTGCAGAGTAGAATGTTGGTGTGGATAAGAAGTAGATCGAAGTGTGGACATATACAAGCTTTTGACCATTTATTATAAATTTTGGATTATGGAGTTAGTAAAGGACCAATTTCTGATTAAAAACCTGTGGATTATATTGCACGTTTAATCGTGTGTACATGTTTTCTGCTTTTTTTGGACATTCTTAATAAAGTTTCATTCACTTGTTCAAACAGATTTGTGGATTATGGATAGAACTTCTGGAATATTTGGGATCATTTACCGAACCATGAGTCAAAAAACACTGATCAATGTAGAGCTGATAAAGTGGCCTCAGAAGGAGGAGGGTTGAGACTTCATTTCTTTGCCGTTTATAATGCTGCTCTAACATCATTTCCCCAAAACCAACTGCTACCATCCCCACAGGTGTAAAGGAGAAAGGGAAGGAAGGAAGGAAGGGAGGGAGGGAGACATCAATTGTTTCACTGCTTCTGCAACTTCTCGTCTTCAGGTGGTTCAGAATGCAGCAGCCAGATTTCTGACTCATACTAAACGTAGAGAGCATATCACCCTGTCCTGGCTTCCTTACACTGGCTTCAGCTCATTTCAGAATTCAGTTTAAAATTCTTCTAATCACGTTTAAAGCCACTCATGGTCAGGCTCCCTCCTGTATCTCTGCCCTTGTAATGCCATATATTGCACCAAGACCGCTTAGACCTACTGACCAAATATTACATATCCCTCGGTCTAGGTTCAAAACTAAGGGAGATCGTGTGTTTAGTGTCGTTGCCCCAATACTGTGGAACCAGTTGCCCCTTAGTATCTGCTCAGTCGAGTCATTGCAGCATTTTAAGAAATTGGTAAAAACATATTTATATAAACAGGCTTTTATGTAATGTTGATCAGTATCCATAAGTGTAATCCAGGTAGATCTCTGTAAAGGTTTGCAGAGCAGATGTTTAAGCTACAGTTTGTCTTTTACGTGTACCTTGGTCATTTTTAATAGCTTTGCCTGCTTTTTATCTTATTATTTTATATTATTTTAATTGTTTTTGGACTGCATGTGCTCATGATTATCATGATGTCTCTAATCTTGATGACTTTCTGTAATGTAATTACTGCCACGACTTTTTGTAATGTACTTTGTGTGTCTGGATTCTTGCTCAGGCTACATGTGTTGGTGTGATCTTGGTGATTAATATTTGTTTTTCTTTCTTTGTGAAGCACTTTGTAACTTATGTTTTGAGAAGGCTATATAAATAAAGTTTCTTCTTCTTCTTCTTCTTCTTCTTGTTCTTCTTCTTCTTCTTCTTCTTCTTCTTCTTCTTCTTCTTCTTATTATTATTATTATTATTATTATCATGGCCAGGAAAAGTCTGTTCCTGATGTCTGGTCAAGGAAATATGTCTTTCTCCTTGACCCAACAAAAACACCAGTAACGGTGTGGGTGTGTCTGCCTTTTGGGAAACGCCCCTACCTCTTCCTGCTACATTTAGAACTTAAGAAGCCTTTCAGATGAATGGTGAAATGTTTTCAAGCTGTCCAGTGGCTCAGCTTCAACCTTCTAGAAGTCTTTTTTCCTCCTGGATGACTGAGATGAAGCTTCACAAGTGTAGAATGAATCAGCACTGAAACTTTCACAGCACGAGATGATTCTCACGCAATCCCTCTTCCCAGGACAGAAAAAAACAGCACTCCGAACCCGACTAGAAATGAGATCTGGATGTCTGAATAATTGCCCTCGCTTAGATAAATGAAAGTGATGAATTGTTTCTCTCTCTCTCTTCCTTTTGCAGGTTGGAGAGAGTGCATCGGCGTGAAATCGCAGTTTAGAAACCATGAGAGCTTAGTGAGGAAACTGCTGGAAGATGCCAGAGAGCCACGTTACAGGGGATGCTGCATAGGTAACACTGGGGGTGGTGTTGCTTTCCATTGCCATTGAGCAAAACATCACATACATGTACATAATGTCAATGCACTGTATGTGTTTTACATGTATTTATCTTGGCAACATCACGTTTTCTTTCACAACAACATGAGCTAAAGACTTTTAACCTTCTCATTTCATGCAGTCCTATTTTGATTTAACTTTTTTTTTCTCAAAAGGCCATTGCATGTATGTTCTGGAAAGCAGTGAAACATCAGTATTACTTCAGTGCAGCCTTAAGGACCATAGCAGTGATTTTGCATGTTTGAGCCCAGTAATACACTTGTCTGCCATTTTTCAAAACTGGAGTGGTAAAGAATTGTTTTTCCTACCTTGCAGACTGCCATTGGTTTTAGATTCCAGTACAGTATAAAAATCAATTTGTAGAGACTTAAGATGTGCTTGACATAAGTAATCCATCACAGCAAACAAAACATCGATTACATTTTTTGTCAAAGTAATGTAATTGTCACATTTCAAACGTGGATTCTTAGAGCTGTTGGCTTGTTGATGAGGTGGTATGTACATGTTTGGGTTTGATCTTAGATGGTACTTGGTTTGAGAACCACTGAAATAAACTACCACATAAAGTATTTTTTAACAGTTCTGACCTTCCACCTTCATCATACGTCCTTGTGGTTACATCCAGTGTCCTGGATATTTGTGAAATAAAAGACAGAGATTCTCAGTTGAACTCAAAGCTTTCCAACAGTGCAGAAAAGCTACTGTATGTTTAAAGGACCATACCACCATTTTGCATGTTTGAGCCCAATATATTAAATTTTCATACATGTAACATTACTGACAATCATTTCCCAAAGCATACTACTGGAACAGNTATTAAATTTTCATACATGTAACATTACTGACAATCATTTCCCAAAGCATACTACTGGAACAGTGAGCTAAAAATGTTTTTCCTACCTGCCAGACCACTATTGGTTTCAGTTCATTCTGGTACACTGTTAAAATCAACTTGTTGATACCTGAAACGTTCTTGGGATAGGTAATCTATTACTGTGAACAACATGTATATTCAGGTTTTTTCGAGGTTTTGTAATTTTAGCGATTAGTGTAATGAAAAGCACAGAGTGAATGTATGTCTCCACTGGGGAATATAGTCCCAAAAGAAGACCTGCATTTATCGAAAAATTTAAATGACTGTACTTCATAAGGCTGTGTAACTATTAGCAGGAGAAACATTGATTTTTAAGGTGGGTGTATCACTTGAATATTTGATTTTGAAAGATTAAGAGATTTTGCAAAATATCAGGAAAGCTGAAATATGGTTTTTATCCTTTGGGAAATCATTGTCAGTAACGTAATATGTATGAAAATGGATTTGGCTCAAACATGAAAAATGGGTGATATGGTCCTTAAAAATGTGTGTGTTTGCATCTCTCTATCGTGTGTGTGTGTGGTATGGTCCTTTAAAGCTACTGTATGACTGATCCAGCAATATATTCTTTCTTTAATCCATTTTCATGTATAATATGCCTCATCTCTGTTCATCACAGAGAAAACAATTCACCACCTTCGCCCAGTGAAATGTCTCGTTCATGCACCATTAATCTACAGATTTTCCTCTCATCTGATCCGTCTTTCCTCGGCTCCACAGAGAGCTCCAAGCCCCAGAGCCCCAGCAAGCGCCTGTCTGTGTCTCGAGGCATCAAACAACTGTTCCAGTCCGCCACCAAGTTTGTTCGGCTCCTACAGAGGTAGCGCTCCATCTGTCTTACCTGTCCCACTGTGTTTTGAGGGTATGGAAGCTAACAGACTAAATTGATTGATGCAATTACAGAAGTCTACACTACAAACAAGTAGCTGTTACAGTTATTGAAAACAAGAAGTTGTCGCATTAAATCTATGGCAGCTTTAGGGGAGAGAATTGCTGTGAGCAGGATGAAGCTTTGTGAAATCACTCGACTGTATAGGACAAGTGAATGATAAGTGCTTTTCACCCAAACATTACAGTGAACCACAGATAAGATTGGTTAAACTAGACAGGAAAAGTAGTTGAATATTCTGTGAATTAATCAAACACAGGTCTGAAGAAAATTCCTTTTGAATGTAGTAAGAAATATCATTTACATAACTCAAATGATGTCAGAACTTATTTACAGGTCAGCGATAACAGCATGATTAAGATTGTCATGAGGGGCTACGGGGTTGGATGCAATGGTGAAGTGGCAAAAAAAAAAAAAAAATNAAAAAAAAAAAAAAAATACAGAGATGCAGATATAGATGATCAGAATTCGCTCACAGTTCAGTTGACAGGCAAAAACAAAAAAAGATAGACAGGCAGCAGATCCAATAAGGGCTGAGGCTGATATACAAATTACCAGAAAACAGCCTGAGGTCAAGATTCAAAGGATCAGGCAGGTAATCAGGCTAACAGATCTAAAAGGGGAAATACAGGTAATCTAAAAAAAGAAAGAAAAAAGAAATTGTGCACAGGTCAGAAACAGGATTCACTGAGTAAAGGCGAAGAAAATAACAAACAGGTTACAAATAAGCTAAACAGGATAAAGGCTAGACAGTCAGCCAAACTGGCAGGAAAACAGGATCATGACGATCTGGCAAAGAATCCAACAAACAACAAGGGGAAGCAGGCTGGTATATGTGCTGCTGGGCTGATGAGTAGGATTAGCAACAGGTGTGACAGTCAGGTGACCAGGTAAGCACAGGATGGGGTCTAGATTGACAGCTGGGGGACGGGAGGGGACACAGGCCATAAAGATAGTTAATGAATAAAAAAAAAAAGAAATCACTACAACTGAAGACTTAAAGGCTCTATTGTGGGTTGAGAAAGTCTCAGAACTCCTGGACCAATGAAAAGTTTGAAAACACAATAGATAATGTCAAAAATGTATTCCCATCAGAAAAAAGTTTTGTGATTTCTTGAACAGAAAAACTTTGAATCCACACCAATGAATTTTAGAATCCAGGTCATCTTAATAAAACTAAAAGTATTCATACTGTGACACTGTGTTGGAGGATCTTGTTCTTCTGATCCCCTCTACTGACTTTTTCTTGATTTGTTTTTTGTCGTATCGATCTGTTCAGGGGCGTCTACTTGGCAACTGTGTTTTACCACAAAGAAAACATCCTGGTTACAGCTGAAGATCAGCTCCCATTGGTGGAGATCCAGTGCTGCTCCACCTCCATCACTCATGACTTCCTCTGGTTTGCTAAGGTTGTCTGCCAAACAGCACATGCATATGTTAATTTAACACATATTGATGCCGATTTTTCTTCAGTAACAAACACATGGACGTGTCATCTTTTTCTTGCAGTTGTCCTGTGCATGGCAGCAAGTTCCCTGGCTGCAGCAGGCTCTTTCCTCTGCTCATTCGTCTGCCTCGTCCCTCCTTCAGAACAGGCACAACATTTTAAGAGCTGTTTCCCAGCTGCAGGTAGGAAGTTAAGCAGCTTATCCTGCACGATAGAGAGAATCAAATGGCTTAATTACTACTTTTAATTGCCTCTTTACATCCTCTTCTTCTTCGAATAATTACCTCACTGCCTTATCTCAGTGTCTCTACCTGTTTCCCTACAGACACTATAGGGAAACAGATATTGGGGATTAATGCAACACTCACTGCATTAATCCCCAATATCCTCATATTTATTCATCCTCATCTTTCTCTTTTACCTCTCTTCATTTTCTCTGCGTTCAGTCGTCCCTGGGGACAGTCGACCTGGGGCAGGTGTACTATGAACCTCTGAAGGACCGGCAGGGAAATGTACTTCTAGTGACTCTAAAGGAGTTCCCAAACCCTCCCAGGTGAGAAGGAGTATTTTTTTTTTTTTTTGCACTTTATTAATCACTGTAGAAGATTTTTTCAGAGAGATTACAGCATTAGCATTAGCAAAGTGTTATTTGATGGTAAATGGACTACACTTGTATAGTGCTTTTCAACCTAAGACGCATAAAGCACTTTGCAATGTTTTATTCATTAATTCACGCTCGTACACTGATGTTGGTGAAGGACACTCTGCTACTCACTACACCAATCTGCTGTTTATGTTCCTGGACTCCTCGATTTTTATTTTGATGAGACCTTTGTGGACTTGAGATCCTTTTAGTGGATTACAGCTCAGTTGCTGCGTTTATATCTTCCTGTGTTGTCACATTATTCGTCTCTTTGTAATTGTTACAGATAAGGGACTCAAATGCAGACAACAGGAAGGTCAAAGTAGGTCAACAGACTTTACTGGGATTTGGACAAAAATACAGAAGCAGGTCAGGGTTCAGATTCATGAACAGGGTAACTGACAGGCAGGTTAACAGGAAAACACATCCAAAAAGGTCTGAGGCAGGTTATCAAGAAACTGGTGAAACAGGCAGGATTCACAAAACTGGTAACAGCCAAACAGATCCAAAGCAGGCTGGGGCAGATAATCACAAATACCAGAGATCAAGCCGAGGTCAGGATTCTCAAACAGATAACAGGCAGGTGAACAGGTAACAGAAGAATGGCTAGATGCATGAACAAACCTTACAAGATGATCTGGCCAAGAAAAAAAAAGGAAAGTGGCCAGTCTAAGGTGGGCTTCAAAACTCTTATTTGATAATTTCTCACTCCTTGCTTCTTTTCCCCACATCTTAAGTGGTGGGACAACGGTACAAGGAAAAGATGTAAGTGAGGGAAACGTGGAAACAAATAAGAGCTTTAGACCGCATAGACACTTGCTGATTAGGGAGTTGCACACAGTGAGATGGTCTGGTGAATAAACATAGGAAGAAACTCAGGGGTGATGGCTGGCAGACAAGAGGGGAATTGCAAACTCATGACTGTAATTTGTCTGCTTCTCTGTAGCACATATAGCAGTTTGGGGAGAAGGGATCTCTCTGAATTGTCCTGAGATTTCTGAGTTATTTTTCCTTAGATGAAAAGGCTTTTTTAATGGCGTTTTTCCATGTCTTAGAAACTTTAGGCTAAGTTGGGAACTGTTGATATGTGGGCCTGTAAAGCCCTTTGAGACATTATATGTGATACTGGACTATATACAAATAAACCTGACTTGACTATAAAAATGTCCCACTGACTCACAATAAAGCACACATAAGGTTTAACATGCATCTTCCTCATTGAAAAATCAGCTGAATTAGAATCCCTGTTTGCCACAGGGTTTGCTTAGCAAATATCTGCAAAGATGCTTTGATGAAATCCAGTCCACCTTATTTATGCTGCTGGTTGTTCATAGTTTTTCAATCGTGTGGTTGCAGTTTTCTGTTTATAATTGACCTGGCTGCTCCACTCTCAGCCCTCCTGACCCTCCGCTCCACTGGATGCCCCTGGCCCATCTGGAAAAGAACCGCAATAGAACTCTCCTGCCAGAACCCACCGCTATGGACACACTCAATGAGCAGCTCCAGGTGAACTTGGGTGTGTGTGTGTGTGTGTGTGTGTGTGTGTGTATGAGAGGAGTGATCTAGTATTACAAACAGCACCTACGTGCAGCAGAACTCCATTGGGCTTTGCCTGCATAGTGATTAAGTGTATTGAATTTCCTGACTTGTTTATCGAACCATCTTTTCTTCCCCGTGCTACTCAAATGATCCTGAAAACGCATTTGAATTAATTAAGCAAACCCAAACCAAATTATCTAACCACATTAAAGCAAAATGAGACACAGCAAATGAAAGGCTGCCAACGCTAAAGCCTGATAACGTCTGTCAACCTACCTAACGTACCTGCTTCTCCCCGTCTGCTTCCACCAGGAGAAGCTGTCCTTCCACAGGCACAGCATTCAGTGGGCTCAGCCTGGTCTCTACATGGGCATCCTGAAACTGTGCAGCTCAGTGGACCAGATCAGGGTCCTGGTTCCACAGAGGCTGCCTAATCTCCTGTGCCACACACGGGTCCGGCACAACGCCCATGTGACCAGGTAACCCAGTTTAAACCAGCACAAACTGGCCGATTGACCTAAAATACCAAACAAAACACCATACCGGTTCATATATTTTAGTTCATCAACCACAAATCATGCAGACTTAACTGCTGCTGAGCATTTACCAAAGCAGACTGTAAGCTTTTATGATAATTTCCTATCTTTCAAACAGCCAGCTATTCATTTGTAGGAGGATTCTTAAAATTAACTTGCAGAAACTTACACAAGAGGAATAATTTATCATTGTGAGTCTTGTGCTATTTCTCAGACTCAGGAGACTAATACCAAACAATCACTGATGTTTTGAGAAAAAAATTATGTAAAGTTAACAGTTTCTTGCTGTTTCTCAACCTTTGGGTATTAGAATCTCCCACAGGTCCTTGAATGCACCAACAAGACAGTTCTCAGAACATACCCTGTCTCAAACTGCATTACCACATAACTTTAGCCATGACTTTAACAAAATAAAAGTAGACATGATGTTCATTGTGACGGATTACTTTTTTCAAGCTGGATCTGTCCTAAAAAAAAAAAAAGTATTGTATGCCACAGAGAAAGGGTGAGAAAAACAGGTGGTTCCAGTTTGACATGCCTTTTTCCCACCTTGGTTATTTATTATTTCTAGCAATAATTGATGCTTTTTTAATCAGGTTGGCTTCGTGCATGCGCGCTGAGATAAGCAGGATTTATTCTAACTGCACCCTCGCTGTGTGACAGGGAGGAGTGGACTTGGCTCCAGAGCCATGTGTTCACCTCAGCCAGCGGCAGCGCTCAGAACCTGTTGGGTGGCAATGAGGAGAGCCTGATGGAGAACAGCGGGCTGGTGGAGTTTGTCACATCTCTGAGAGCAGCGGTCACTTATCTCCTGACAAAGCTCAACATCCCCCTCTACAGGGTAAAAATTGTTACACAGCCGCAGCATGTTTATTCACAACCTGTTTCAGTTGATTAGGAAGATTATTCTGAGCATGCTTGGCTTGTCTGTATTTATTTTAATCATTACATAGGATTGAAAAATGGATGCGAAGTTGACTTCATATTCGTTTTCCAGTCAGGGCATCCTAATCAAGGCATAATGAAATACTCTCCAACAATTATAAGACATTTTCTAAACATTATGATTTCTCTCTCTCTCTCTCTCTCTCTCTCTCTCTCTCTCTCACTCTCTCAGGCTTATCAGTATGGTGTCTACACCCGCGAGCTGCTGCAGTTTGGAGACAAGCTGTCCATGCTGCTGCTGTTGCCTCCCAGTGAGGACTTCAGCTTCAGCTACTGGCCCCTGGTGGGGACCAAGGAGTCCAGTCTCACCATGCCCCTGCAGATCTTTGAGCTGGGTGGGTACTTGATGATAGAGCCCATAGATCCTGGATCTGCATTAATATTTTCCAAACCGTTCTGAGCAGTAATGTCGTCCCAGCTCATCTTCAAAACAATTAATGGATTTTAACCAAGTATTCCCAGTTTGGGTTGAAACTGCAGTGTGCCTAAATCACGCTTTAGCATCTGATATTTCAGTATTTTGAAGATGATTCTCTTTAATAGTTTTTTTCTCATCTATTTAGTCCTTTAATTCACTTTTTACATCCACACTTTAGAATTTGTTTTGATTCTTATTGAAATCTGTCATTTTTTTAATGCTCTTAACAATTCCCACCATAAAATTAAGATGAAGTGTGTTAAAGGACCATGCTAGTGATTTTGCATGTTTGAGCCCAATATATATAACCCCACATACACATTACATTACTGAGAATGACTTCCCAGAACATACAACTGGAGCAGTAAATATAGGAATTATTTTTTTGTACCTTGCAGACAACCATTGTTTCAGTTCGTTCCAGTACACTATAAAAATCGAGACTTGAAGTATGAGATAGGTGCTCTACCACAGCAAACTAGATGTCATTCTTATTTTTTTTATTTTTTGTCAAAGTTACTTAATTTAACTGGTCCAACACAGAGCTGCATGGAAGAAAATGTATGTCTCCTCCAGGGAATATAGTCCCATGAGAAGACAGCTTTGACTGAGAAATTGAAAATGACCATCCCTTTTATACTGTATATCAATATATAGTGTTAGCAGGCAAAACATTGAATTTTAAGGTGGTTATATCACCTGATCATTTGATTTTCAAAGATTAGGGGATTTAGCAAATTAAAATACTGTTTTATGTTTTTGAAATTTGTTGTCAGTATTGTATTGTATTGTATTGTAACATGAATGCAAGTAGCATTTATTGGGCTTAAACATGGAAATCATCGGTATGGTCCTTTAAGCTCTGGCTTTGATGTAGTAGTTTGTCTTTCCTCTCTTTTGGCTCGTCACCAGTTCACTTCTGGACATACGAACGAGACTTCCTGTCCCAGTACTGCCAGGCCTGGGTGCGGCTGGAGCTGGACACTCATCTGGCCCAGCAGGCTCTACGGGAAGCTTTAGACACCAAGGAGACACAGGACGCCCAAGAACGCCTGAACCATACCACCGAGGTGTCCCGTGTAAGTTCACGAAAGCTGGATTCATATTTCAAAGAAAACCTTGTCAAATAAAAAAACAAACAGAAGCACAGAATCATCTTATCGCAGCGTTAATTTGAGGCTGTTTGTTCATTGTTTGGTCACAGGAATATTTTTTTTAGAGATTCAGGTCTGACTTTTACTCCTGACCAGTCTTATAACTTTTTACAATCTGGGAAATATGTTTATTGCTTGCCATGCTCATAAATCACTTGTTTCCAGTAGCTGTTTATATAGTTTAAACACCTCACATATTAAAAACAAACTGGCCCCCAAAAAAAAAAAAGTTTTACAAAAGAGGTTCTCTTCATTATACGGATACACACCGACAGCACATATCATTGGAAACGACTTCGCCATACTCAGTTACAGCTCCTGTGGCAAAAAGTGCAGATCTCAGTCGTCTTGACTTTTTTTCCTTTTGTTGCTTTTCTTTTTTCTATATCTCCTCTTTGGTGATCGATGGAGATTTAATTAAGTAACTGAATTAAAGATAAAGGGCTTGGATTCACTTCATCAATATCAGGATGATTTACACCCCATTGTCTAAAAGAAAGCTATTTGAATAATGAACAGGCCATCTGACAAAAGCCCTCCTCAACTCTTATGATGCTTGGTTGTAACACTATTCTCTCCACTTGTTATATTTTTTATTTATTTATTTATTTTTTGTGGATTTTCACGATACATTAAATTTCTATGGATTTTTAACATTTGAGAATAGGATTTCTCAGAATATTTCGGAGCTTTATGTAGAGCTTTGACGTGTCCTGAGACAATTCATTTGCACTCCTCTTCAATTCCAGCAGAGGACAGCAATGACTTAGCAGTCAATGCCAAACACTTTCTTACATCATTAATGCACATCCTCAATTAATGATTTAATCAAACCATCACTCACTAATCATTAGTATTCACTTAAAGACACCAAAGCATCCTTATATTTTGAATTTTGTAGTGTTTAAGATTTTACTTTTATACAATATTATAGAAAACTACGTTTACCCTTTGAAGACAAATCACCAGCAGAATATTTTTCTACCTCTAAGTCAGAGTCTGAAAAATCAAGGTGTTTCTGCTCCTCTGTTATACATCTGTTTTTCTTTTTCTTCAGCGCCTGGATGTGGTGTGGCGGGATGCCCGGTGGATTATGGATTGCCTCCAGTGTGTTCGATCCAAACAGTGGGTGGGAGCGGTCCCACTAGGCCTGGTAATGGGAGGAGACCCACCTCCATGTCCTGATGGTGAAGCAGAGGAGGAGAGTTTCATTCCCAGACTGTCATGGCCCCATCGGATCCTCGCACAGAGAACTATTACAGGTACAAATGTGGATATACTGCAGTTTTACGGAAGTAGAGGAATTTAAAAAAAATATATTAACAAACAAAATGTAAAAACTTTATATAACAAAAACTTATGGAAGGGGCGCTTCTAGTATTCCTCTTCCACATGTGTTGGAATTATAATCCAACAAACAGATGAATTTCCTCTGCTACAACACTATCGCTGGTGTTGAAAAAATTCCCTTCCAGGCATTTTGTGGATTTCCAGCAGTAAAAAACCGTTATTGGATGGGCCATTAAAAACAATAAAAAGCACTTATGCATATCAACTGTCTGCCTTCATCAGAGCAATCTGAAAGCCAAAGTGAATTGGCTTTATTATCAGATCCTGAGCCATAATGAGAGTTCCCAGAATTCAAATATGCCTCACAAATCCTCCAGAATCAGCTAAAAATGACATTCAGTGCAAAAACACATTTTCCTTACTTTTGAAGTCCCTAAGGAGATATTTAAGTGGAGTTTGGTTCCCTACAGGATGCTTGTGCTTATCTACAAGATGAGAAACTGTATTATCCCTAATTTGTTTAGTACTGTGTAAATTTACATTCAGTGAAAATGTGCATACACAAGGATTTAGCAGGAAGATAAATTTGACAATGTCTTGGTAAAGTCTCATAACAGCCAGCATCAAACATCTATGTGTTGGAAGACCTGCTTTATGCAGTCACAGTGATTTTACCAATGATGTGTTTAGGCACTTCTGATTAAATGTGAAGTGTTCCTGAACTTGGCAGCACATCCTGAGACTGAGTTTGTTGTGAGGAATTGACATAAAAAAGCCAAGGAAAGAGGATAAATGCAGCAGATGAGGACAAACCCATCAGAATTGAAGAGGCTAACGTCTAATTTCCTGTCTTCTTTCCCTTTCAGAGAGCTTAGCCAGCATGACTCCACAGAATGCCACTGTGACTGGCGTTTCCGCTCCAGCAGGACTCATGTCTGTCCCTCAAGAGGCAGCCATGGTTTTGACAGAGGGTGTTGCAAAGGGAGGGTATCCTGTAGACATCACCGCTCAATCAATTGTGGACTTGACTAGCATTGGCCAATCAGACTTAGCATGTGCAAGCACTTTAATTGAATCAGGACTAGAGCCTGCAGCTGTCGAACAATTGGGTGTTGGGTATGCAGTTTTGGATGTGCAGGAGCCCTTCAGAGAGGAACAGGACGTTCCTCCCTGCATCACTGAGGTAATCCAGCCAATGGAGATGGCAGAGCTGGTGGACATCTTGCCCACGCTCACTCTTATAGAGGAGGAGACCCCCACCGGCCCGTCAACGCCATCAGTGATGGATATGCTTGAGAGCTTTGGCCTGGGGATCGGTGAAAACAAAGCTTTCTTTGATTTAAGGAGTTCAGATTTGATCGATGGAGCCGAGAATCTGTCACAACCCAGCCTTTGTTGTAAAGACAGCGGTGACGCGACGCCAGAGCTCAGTTTAGGAGAGACATTCCATGGGAATAATGTGTCTCGAGGACAAGATACGTCTGTCCGTGGTGCTATGAACAATGCAGCTGGTGCTGTCACACCTGGTTTAAGCCGGGATTTACCTCCCAACAATGAGGAGCTGCAGCAGGTTCCCAGCAGGGGGTGGTGTTTTCCAGTGAGAAACCATNCCTCCCAACAATGAGGAGCTGCAGCAGGTTCCCAGCAGGGGGTGGTGTTTTCCAGTGAGAAACCATGTGGAGTGGGACAAACCCTCTCCCAGCTCATCCTGATGTCTGCTCATGTACCAGGCAGTGGACGGCAACACATTGATCACAGACGAAAAATCCAGGCATTATCCCACCTGACTGGAAAAATGCTAATGAATTAAGTATTAGTGTTTGTTTGGAGCTATTGTTAAACTTTTCCAAATTTAAACATCAGCATATTAGAGCATCTTTCATGGAAAATCTAAGCTAGAGTAGCTGGTTTTAGGAATTCATCAGTCACTACAGTTCGGAGCTAAGAAACATCTAGAATTTAGATATCCTTTGGCATATCCAGAATGTTTTCTGCACACAAGCATTTTCATTATCATCCAGCTCTTACACTGTATATAACTGGTGGTTAAGTATTTTTGGTTGAATTTAGTTTACCTGTGTGCACTTTTGTACCATTTAATAGCCAAACTGTAGCTACATTTATAAACCTTTTGATTATACATGTATCATTGGTAGATTTATGTAAACTGGAGTAACAATCTGCTATTGTTTCTATATTTCTGCTCAAGTTCTATTTAAGCTTTCAGATATATTTAGTCAGAGAAGACAGGAAGCAGCAGTACAAGGTGAAAAAAGTGCCTGACAAAACTGTTTCTGGGTCTCCATCAGCTTGAAGCATGTAAGCAATTAAGATTCACACACTGATATAGAATCTTTCTGCTTTGGAAGATGTGTGGCCTTATTTGTTGTACCATTATTATTTCCGTCTTCCTGCATAGAGAACCAGCCAGAGATGGTTTATCCATGCAGCCAAGGCCACATGTTTATTGCAGTAAAGCCTGGCAATTATTTCATATCATTGCACAAATCCAAATCTGTTTTAGTAGATTTTTAATTTGAATAATGCATAATTTTGATAAGCAAAATTGACCTGTGCTTCTAATTTTAACATCACAGAGGAGTTCTCCACACTATATTTTACATCAATGGCAGTGAATGTAGATAGAGATCTACTAAAACACACTCCTATGCACGCAGAGTTTCTTTAAGGAAGACAGAGAAGTCAAAAATTCTCAGGAATATCCTTTTAAAACTAAGTAGTGGTGAATATAAAGAAATTATAGCTTCTAGCGTTATAAAATGCCATGTACAACAACACATGAGAACACCATTAGGACAGAAAAGACTGAAATATTGACATCATCTGTTCATTAAACATAAAACTTAATGTACATGGATCATAAACTATTTAATTATGTTTTTTAAATTAATGCAAAGAAGATTTGGTGTAAACTCCAGGACTGACTCAAATATTTTACCATTAAAAAAGAGCAAACATACAGTAGATAGAGATGGGAAAAATATCAGATGTGTGACTTTGGTTGAACCTCATAACCAGTGTACGTTTTGTTTTTTGTTTTTTTTTTTTGATTAAATAATAATGTAGAATAGGATATAATAGAATACCTTTCTAGAATGTCAACACATGGCTATTTTCACAAAACAAATGTTTCCATAAATAAAAGTATTGCAGATTTTTTTTTTTTTTTTTTTTTNTTTTTTTTTTTTTTTTTTTAGTAGCTCTGGTATCACAACAGCTCATGCAATACTGAAAAATATCATAGTAGCTGCATTTATTTTGAGGTTGAACATGATAATCAGCTCACATTACTGAGTCTATTTGTGCATTCCAGTTAATAATTCTGAAAAAAATGTATTTATGACTCATTACAAAACTCTTTACAAATGCATTTATTAACGAATATACACAATAAAGTTGTTTTTAATATTATATATTAATAAAGCAAAGGAATTGTGATATACCATTTTCCAAGGACAAAGAACTTTTCTTGGAAATTGTTATGTGTCATATTTTGTTTGAAAATTTTGTGAGAATTGTCGTTACCAAAAATGACCAAAGTTAAAAGTTTGCTTCTGTCATGTCAGCCGTATGACTGCGTAGCTCTTTTAGTGAGATGAAATGTCGTTCCCCCTTGATTAGCACAATAGTGCAATAAAACAGAACAGCTGAATCACAGTTAAAGGATCATACCGGTGATTTTGCGTGTTTGAGCCCAATAAATACAACCCTCATATATGTTACATTACTGCCAACCATTTTCCAAAACATACATACATACATAGTAGTAAATTTTAGAATTATTTTTCCTACCTTCCAGATTGCTATCTGTTTCAGTTCATTCCAGTATGCTGTTAAAATCAACTTGTAGCAACTTGAAACATGCTTGAGATAAGTAATCCATCACAGTGGACAACATATTGATTGTTTTATTTTTATTTTTTTGTGCCAAAGTTACTTAATTTAACCAATCCAACATGGAGCAACACAGAAGAAAATGTATATCTCTGCCAGGGAATGTAGTCCCAGAAAACAGCTTTTACTTTTTTTTTTTAGAGAAACTAAAATAACTGTGCCTGCTACAATCATGTAACAGGTGAAAAGCTTAAGGTGGGTGTATCACCTACACATTTGATTTTTGAAAGGCTAAGGTAGTGTATTTGGCAAAATACGAAAACTAAAATATGTTATGTTTTGGAAAATGGTATTTCATTGGGCTCAAACATGCCAAATCACCAGTTGATCCTTTAAAATACTATTGAAAAGACAATTTTGAAGAAAATTAAATGTTAAAATCACAAGAAGAACAACATATATCTACAGCTGAAATTGTATGTCGGTATAGATAAAGTGCAATGTGTTGGAGTCCAGAGATGGAGGCAGTTGGTCTAACAAGCACGGTCTTAGACAGGGCCAAAAGTGCTAAACAGCTGAACAGCCTGAGGGAAAAGCTGTCAATAAATCTCACTGTTCTGGCTTTGAGGTTGCGAAACCTCCAGACAGCAGGGAGCAAAGAGGCTGTGCAAGGGTGAGATGGTCTCTGATGTTCCCTGGATACGATGTTTTGTTGTCCTGCAGGGCAGACGGAGAGGTCCAAGTAGGATTTTTTTTTTTTTTCCTTTTGCTGTTTTGTTTACTTCTTCCCAAAGCATACTACGGTGAATTTAAATTTTTTTTCCCCTACCTTCCAGATCTCCATTGGTTTCAGTTCATTCTGTTACACTACTAAAATCAACTTGTTGATAGTTGAAATGTTCTTGGGACAGGTAATCCATCATCACCAACAAGACATGTATTCAGGTTTTGTTTATTTTTTATAAGTTACATAATTTTAGCATTTAAGTGCAATAAAAAGTGTGGAGTAAATGTATGTCTTCACAGGGGAATATAGTCCCAAAAGAAGACCTGCATTTATGGAAAAATTTAAAGGACCATGACTTCATAAGGCTGCATATAGCAGGAGAAACATGGATTTTTAAGGTGGGCGTATCACTTGAATATTTGATTTTGAAAGATTAAGAGATTTTGCAAAATATCAGGAATAGGACTTTATCCTTTGGGAAATGATTGTCAGTAATGTAACATGTATGAAAATTGACTATATTAAGCTCAAACATGCAANATATAGTCCCAAAAGAAGACCTGCATTTATGGAAAAATTTAAAGGACCATGACTTCATAAGGCTGCATATAGCAGGAGAAACATGGATTTTTAAGGTGGGCGTATCACTTGAATATTTGATTTTGAAAGATTAAGAGATTTTGCAAAATATCAGGAATAGGACTTTATCCTTTGGGAAATGATTGTCAGTAATGTAACATGTATGAAAATTGACTATATTAAGCTCAAACATGCAAAATGGATGGTATGGTCCTTTAAAGAAACAGTCCATCTTGTCTTCTTTTCCAGGCTGTGGAGACAAAATTAGCCAATTTAAAAACATTAAAAATTAAACAACCTTCCAATTTTTCATTGCCACTATATCAAAAATATTTCTGGATTTCAATCAAATATTTCATCAAATATTGGTGCTCTTAGATCATCGTAGTAGACACAATACCGGAAATACGTCATCATGAGTGACATCATTGTAACTGCAGGCGGCAGTTTGCTGCAGCATCTGCAGCCGCACTGATGCTTCCAATGAAAGTCAGGAGGACAGATTTAATACAGCAAATATTCTGGAAAAACTTTTACCTGCGGACTATGTGTCACATGATTCATGTCCCTGAATTATCGTCCGGTTAAAGGCTTAAGTATTTTCTGTTTGGACGATGGCGTCATCCGGTTGTGCTGCGTCACATGAAGGTATGATCTTAAATTATCGATTATAATTAAAGTTCGCTGCATTACAGATGATCATCCAGACGAAAAAAAAAAAAAAATNAAAAAAAAAAAAAAATCATTTAGTAGCACAGATTACCTACATTTGCTCGTCCAAGCAGGAGGGTTTTGTGACAGCATCGTGAAATTACTGAAATAAATACCCTAAATATAAAATAGCCCAAGAGTTGTTAAATCGTATGACAGGGTGTCAGTGGAAATATACAGCATGTTAGCATTATTACTACTGCCAGTCAGAGGTAGAAAGTAACTAAGTACATTTACTCAAGTACAATTTTGAGGTTCTTGAATTCTACTTGAGTATCATCATTGTGTTCAATACATCTAAGAGGTATCTGATGTCTATAGTTATTTCAGATTAAGACTTTACATTTAACACAAAATAAACTCATAAAATCCTGCTAGAGTCCTTCAATTGATCTTAAAGAATGAATGTCTCATTTCTGATGAAGGATCTCCAGTTGTGATTATTTCATTAAAACATTTTCATCATTTCCTTCAAAGCTCCAAAATTGTGGTAAATAAGAATGTTAGATGTAAAACGTAATATCTCCAGTTCTGGTGATTTTTGATGCATTAACATGTACAAGATACACTAATACTTTCACTTTTGATGCTGCAATACTTATCACTTTTCCTGAAATAGAATTTTGAATGCAGGACTTTTAAATGGGCATTTTTCTATGTTTTTTCTATGTTTTCTATATTTTTCACAATGCCCATTTTTCTAATGGGCATTGTGGTAGTACTCCCCCCCCCCCTNCCCCCCCCCCCTTAAATTCACCAATGCTGCTGGTAAGAAAAAATAATTCTTCTGATAAAACATATGAACTAAAACTGTATGTTATGCCACAGGTTCTGAATCATCATCTCCTACGCTGCAGATGGGCAGCGACCCCTTGAGGATTGTCCTGCTGGGAAGAACAGGTACAGGTAGAAGCTCCTCAGGTAACACCATCCTGGGCAGGATTGCCTTTGACGTTAACGCTTCACCCCGTTCTGTCACCACACATTGCCAGAGACAGACCGGGACTACAGATGGTCGGACCATCACTTTGATCGACACCCCAGGGATTTTCCACACCTCTCTCTCCCCTCAGGAGGTGATGGCAGAAGTGGGACGATGTGTTCCTCTGTCCTCTCCAGGACCCCAGGGCTTCTTGGTGACCCTGCAGCTTGGTAGGTTCACCCAGGAAGAGAAGGACGCCATGGAATGGATCAGGATTATATTTGGGCCTGGCGCCCTCAGGTTTACCATGGTGGTTTTCACTTGGGGGGACCAGCTGCAGGGCAAATGCATCGAGGACTTCCTGGAGGAGAGCGATGAGTTGTCAGAATTCATCAGCAGCTGCCATGGCGGATGTCACGTTTTGGATAATAGTGATAATTTAAAAGACGGAACTGAGTGCCCCCAACAGGTCGTGCAACTTCTGAAGAAGGTGGACAAGATGGTGGCTGAAAATGGAGGCGGTTGCTATAGCGACGAGATGTTTGAGGAGGCAGAGAAGGCCCTCAGAGTGGCACAGGAGAAGATTCTAGGAGATAGAGGACGCAAGGTGGTGTCCCTTCGGAAGGAGGTGGAGGAGAAAGAGGACAAGGGGCTGACATCAGAGAGGAGCAGGGAAGAGGAGGAGAAGAGGAGGGAGGAAGAGGCCGCTCGGAAGAGAGAGGAGCGGCTTTTCTGGTGCGAGCTGGTGACCGCGGTCGGGAGGGGGGCTGCGGAGGGGGCGGGGATCATGGGGAAAGACAAAGGGGAAGGGAAGACTGTGAAGAAGGTGAAGGTGGTGGAGAAAGCGGCGGCGCTGGTGGCCTCGCCGCTGTCTGTCAGGTCAGCTGCCAAGGTGGTGGGCGGAGCTGTGAGAGAAGGATGCAAGGTTTTATACAAACACAAGAAAACTTTCCTTCACTGAGGGATTGTTGAGTGTGAATGTGAAGTCACAAGCGTTATCAGGTCATTTTAGTTTTTATTAAGTTAAATGATGATTAATAAGTCATTTGTCTGTGTTATTTGTCCATATACAGTATCTAATGTTATGGTTTATCAGCATAATGAACCAGCACTTTCATGTGACCAGAGTGTATGTATATGTGTGTGTGAGGGCCATAAAGTAAAGTTCTGAGTGTGTTGCAGTCCACACAGGTGAGTAACAAAAGCCCACAGCCACACCTTTGAATTAAGACAGTTATTATGAAGTTAACCATTAAAACACTCTGCAATTCAACATAACGTACAGATTTGTAAAATCTGTGCCAAGAACTGGTTAATCTATGACGTAAAAACAAGATGCTCATGTCATTTTCTCATTTTGACACCTGACAAGGTAATGATCAATGAACGACAAAGGCTTAGAAAGGAAGTGAAGCACAGCAAGAGCTGAACATTTGTTTTACTGTCTTTGCAGCAGTTATTTGTTCCATGTTTGGCTTCATTTATAACGACAAACTTTTTTATAGCCCTTTTTTGCTCCCATAGAGGAAATGCATTCAAAAAGTAAAAGACAGTAGAATACAAAAAGGAATATACTTGGCATGAAAGAAAGGAAATTTTGCACATTACATCAAGACATACAGGGAGGGTCTTACATTAGACCTGAAGAGGAAAAAAGAAACACGAGGTTACAAATGTACAAATACTAGATATTTCTTATTACTCTAAATCATTAGGTACGACTGTCAAATATGCAGAAAGAGTGTATAAAATCCCGACGTGTACTCTTACAGCTTTAATGCGGGAATGACTAATATTTAAAGGATCATACGACCCACTTTGCATGCTTGAGTGTAATATATTCAATTTTCATACAAGCAAGTTAGTAACAATCAATCATTTCCCAAAGGATAAAACNAGTGTAATATATTCAATTTTCATACAAGCAAGTTAGTAACAATCAATCATTTCCCAAAGGATAAAACCGTATTTCAGCTTTCCTGATAGTTTGCAAAATCTTTTAATCTTTCAAAATCAAATATTCAAGTGATACATCCACCTTAAAAATCCATGTTTCTCCTGCCAATAGTTACACAGCCTTATGAAGTCATGGTCATTTAAATTTTTCCATAAACACAGGTCTTCTTTTAGGACTATATTCTCCAGTGGAGTCATACATTCACTCCACACTTTTTATTGCACATAAACGTTAAAATTATGAAACTTCGAAAAAACCTGAATACACATCTTGTTGGTGATGATGGATTACCTATCCCAAGAACGTTTCAACCATCAACAAGTTGATTTTAATAGCGTACCAGAATGAACTGAAACCAATGGAGGTCTGGAAGGTAGGAAAATTTTTAATTCACCGTTCCAGTAGTATGCTTTGGGAAATGATTGTTAGTAACATTATGTGAATGAAAATTAAATATATTAGGCTCAAACATGCAAAATGGATGGTCCTTTAAATTGCAGGAAAGTACAGTATATATACAATCAGACTGACTATGCACTTTGAGGCTACCTGAGTGCTGTACAAAATGCTTCAACCATCCTTGTTTACATATTTGTGGATACAACAGTAAAAGGATGAAACAATAAATGTCACAAACTGCATTTTTTTTTCTAAAATCTCTAGAGCCACATTCTCTCTCTGCATCAAAAAGGGAAAGTAATGACAAATGCACAATTTCCACATCAGGGGACACACTCCACATTTGCATCTTACGGAGAAAAACAAAACACCCAAGCATTACATCGCAAAGTTTTTGACCACAACAAGGCATATACTGTATATACACAAACGGGTACACACACATTCTCACACACATACACAGAGAGTACCAATCAGGATTGAATTTCTATAGGTGTGCTCATTTTGCTTTGATCTGTAGAATGATGCCAGACCATTAGTCCCACCGCTAAATACAGTTGAAGAGCAAGACAGTTCAGTAACGTTCAGTTGCTGAACTGTAGCAGGCACAGAATGGTAGCCACGTGGTGACAGACGATTTAAACAGGCATCGGCAAGCTTATCTTTCCACTTCCCCGAAGCACTGCAGACAGAGAGAGAACAAATCAGGCATGAAAGGAATTTTAGGTGTACAAATTCCAATGACAACTGTCTAACAGCAAAAACTATCCCAGCCACTTCATCTCATTGTTACTGTTGCTCGTCGCTATAAATGCTAACCAGCAAACATCCTCCTCAACTGGAAAAACTGGATCAAAACTATACAGCTAGCATATGAAGCCAGTGCAAACCATACACAAACTGTGGAATGATTATCTGAGGGCTGTACCACGAAGCGAGATTAGTGTGTTAGCGAGGTATGTTGAGCCTAAAGCCAGGGGCCAGGGTTTTCAGTGTCACGAAGGTGGCTCTCTTTTAACCTGACTGGATCACCATGGCAACTGATGCTGCAAACATAACCGGACCAGACACAATCAGACCAGGTTATGTTCAGAGTTTCAGCTTGAAATCGACGATAAAAAGCGCCATCCTTTCAATCAACTCTTTTGGAAATGGCGTCACCATTCTTTCCAGATCCCATTGATTTGGGTGCTGGAATTGTGCGAGGGTCACTTCAGAGAGAGAGTGTTTAGAGACAGAATAGATCCGTTGGCTTTTCCTGACGATGTTCGCAGATTCTCAGCTGAGGGAATATATGCAGACTTGTTGAGCCGGACCGGACTGGAGCCGTGCACTTATAGTAGCGCAAACTGAATAAACTATATATACACAACGTGATACATAAAGTTTNCCGTGCACTTATAGTAGCGCAAACTGAATAAACTATATATACACAACGTGATACATAAAGTTTGCGCTACTGTAAGTGCACGGCTCCGGTCCGGTCCAGCTTGACAAGTTTGCATAACATATTCCCTCAGCTGAGAATCTGTAGCGCATATGTTTGTGGTGTTCCTGGCCAGTTGCCTACACTCGCTATAAAAGAAGCCTTCTATAAAATCGCAGGTAACATACATTAATAGTTCACTATATTATGAATTAGTATGATGTTTACATTAATACTACACTATATCATGAATTAGTATGACTTTACATCAATACTATAGATTATGAATCAGTATGACTTTAGCCTACATTAATATACAGTATACAGCTAATAGAATGCTGATTAAAAATGGATTAGTCGACAAATAAAATTAATTTCACTTTGATTTGGTCAAAAACTAGTGATTGTTATGTATCCTACAGTGTCAGACCTAAATGCAGTTCTTGAGAAAATATTTAAATCTGCTGCATCAGTTTTAAAGTGTCAGAGCTGTAGAATGTGCAGCATCACGTTAGGAATAAAAGGTGGGTATTTAGATGCATTGAGTGGTAAATTACATAAAACTTACGCATAAACTATCAGCAGCTTTCTGCAGCATTCCTCTCTAGCCTTATTTGCAGCAACGTGTTGCTTTTAGCAGTTATGATATGTTTGAAATCTTCATAGCGCTGCATGATAACTTTGCTCCTCCTGACTGAAATAAACAGCTCTGATTGGTCCATTTTGTCCGGTAGTAGAGGTAAATGATGCTGACACACCCCCTTTATGAGAACGTGTACAGAGCTTGATGAGGAAAGCCTGGTTTGACAAAGACGGTTGATAACCAGCGTCGTGGTATCCGTTATCTCTGACTGGAGTTTTAGGCTTTGTCGAGCAGCTAAGGCAAAGAAACCCTGGCTCTGTTGAATGTGCTTCGTGGTACAGCCCTCTGGTGGGTTTGTTCATTTCAAGTAAATTCATCACGCAAATGAAAATTCATCGGTCATCACTAGTTGATTGGTTTTATTCATTTATTGAGCAAAATTGCAAAGGTTTGCTGGTTACGGCATCAGAAATTATTTATACAACAGGCTTGATTTTGTCTGTTTCATGTCATTGTAAAATATGAGTTTGGGTATGTTGTGGAGGAGTATGTGAGCTGAGCTTTGTTTTTTTTGNGCGAGCATTACGACACTTCAGAGAAGGCGGATGTAGGGTAAAATGCAACAAGGAGCAAATAATCTCTCATAAGCCAATTGTGAACGTTCTGCTGGAGGCTACCCTGGATCAGACACGCTGCTGACTTCAAGGCTTCAACCCCCCAGGACAGTTTATAGGACTTTTACATCAACTTTTAAAATTCTCCTCTCTCACCTTTCGTGAAGTAAAGGTAGAAGAAGTCGCAGTAAAAAATGGTCTGCACGACACCAGACACCACGGCGATCTGATCGAAGAATGCCTCGGTGTGGTAACGCCACACCCAGTTGGCCAGGTAGAGGGCTCGGTACAGACCCAGGAAAAACAGGTAGTGGGTGGTGATGGACTCTGCCTCGCCAGTCTTGGTGATCATGAAGAGCTGTGGCATTATGGCCACGGCTTCCAGGAAGATGGAGAAGGTCCACAGGATCTGGGTGGAATCAGTGGCACAGATGTTAAGTTTGAGTACAGCAAGGTATGTAAAATCTATAACAAAAAGAGGTGTTTTGTTTTAGTGTATGAATATGCAACATAAATCACTTAAAGGACCATACCAGCCATTTTGAATGTTTGAGCCAAATATATTGAATTTTCATACATGTAACGTTACTGACAATCATTTCCAAAGCATACTACTGGAACGGTGAATTAAAAATGTTTTTCCTACCTTCCAGACCTCCATTGGTTTCAGTTTATTCTGGTACGCTATTAAAATCAACTTGTTGATACTTGAAACGTTCTTGGGATAGGTAATCCATCATTGTGAACAAGACATATATTCAGGGTTTTTTTAGAAGTTTTGTAATTTTAGCATTTAAGGCCATAAAAAGTGCAGAGTTAATATATGTCTCCACTGGGGAATATAATCCCAAAAGAAGACCTGCGTTTATTGAAAAATTTAAACGACTGTGACTTCATAAGGCTGCTTAACTATGAGCAGGTGAAACATCAATTTTTAAGGTGGGTGTATCATTTGAATATTTGATTTTGAAAGATTAAGAGATTTTGCAAACTATCAGGAAAGCTGAAATACAGTTTTATCCTTTGGGAAATGATTGTCAGTAACATAACTGAAAATTGAATATATTAGGCTTGAACATGCAAATTGGCCAGTATGGTCCTTTAAGCTAGGTGTTTTAGAACCCCGAGTGAAATTTAAATACAGGTATTTTTGGACTCATGTAGGTCTAGAACCAAATGAACATAATTTAATCTCACCATGAGATCCATGTACTGCTCATTAAAATATCTAACTGCGCTCTTGCCATGCGGGGCTACACCAGGAATAGCCCGGCAACCCAGGTTTTTGTGTCCGATCCAGACCAAAAGTTTTTACCTCCATTGGGGTGAAAGCGTAGTGCTCGAGGAAGGCCAATCCCGTGACGGGCACCAACAGGAACTCCACACGGAACGAGTCATTTTCCGAGTCGTAGGTGTTTCTGAATCGCATGTAGATCAGGTACACGGTAGCGTAGGACAGAGACAGGAACACCACCTGAGCAGAGTGGGGTGAGGGAGAGAGAGAGAGAGAAGGTTTGAATATAAAGTACTTCAGAAGATGGTCACGTAAACAGTGAAACACTCTGTATAATCACTCCTTGATCACATTATTCGGTACACCTGCAATCCAATACAGCGGTCTTGCAGCAAATCCTACCTTCCTTTGTTCTATTTCTGATGATGCTGTTAGAAAATTGTTGATTTGAGGCCATGTATTTTTTGGTGGACTGCTCTCTGGTGAGAAGGAGTTCTTACATTCTGACCACCGTCTCTACTTAAATTGGGACAGACAAACTATAGCTGTAATTGCAGGGCTTTTGTATGGAATTGCAATGGACTAATAAAGTGGCACCTGAGCATATATCTTAATGAACTGGTGTGTCTGTGTTTACATTTACGAACTAATTTAGGACACTATACCAGCTGACTGGGACAGCAAATTCAGTATTTGGTTTCACTGCAATTACACTCCCTATGAGCTGCGGTTGAACTTCCTGTTGTTTTCATTGGGGTTACAATAGGCGAAAGCTTCCAAGGAAAATGTAATAGTGTGTACATGTGTGCGTGTGTGTCTGGATCTACACACGTTACCTTCATGATGGAGTTATAGGCGGAAATGAAGATGGTAAACAGGTCCAGGTACCGTGTTGTAAACACAAGTGCAAATAGCACCTGAGACTTCCCAGAGATGCCTACGGAGAAAAAGTAAAAGGAGTTTAGTTTCAAAATAGGGCTGGATGATATGAACATTTTTTTTAATATTGATCATATCGCATTTGAACATAAAAAGTAACCAACTGAAAATGAACTGAAAAATTCCTCTTTTTCAACAGTCTGCAGTGGCATCNAAAAAGTAACCAACTGAAAATGAACTGAAAAATTCCTCTTTTTCAACAGTCTGCAGTGGCATCATACTGTATGTTTTCCAATAAAGAAAGCTAAAAGCTGCAGCATGCATGATGTCCTCATGTTTTTTTGTTTTTTGTTCGTATGGTTCCAGCAGAAAAAGCAGACTGTATGGTAATTTGGGTCCATGTACATAACGGCCAATTGATTTTTGTTTTGGAATGGGGAAACGGAAAACGAAAAGAGAGCGTTACCTCCGAGGGCTTTGCTGCGTGTCCCGGGGGACGGGTTTGAAGTAGCCGCTGTGTGACCTGTAAAGAGGTTGCACTCTGTGTGCTAAACTGATGGCAGCGCTTCAGATGGTAAAATAAGTTTGTTGTACAGCCATGCTTCATCAGCACTGCTTTCCTTTCTTAGTCATCATTAGATTTTTTTTTTTTCCCTCTGGAGTTTCATTGCTTTTTGACAACTTTGTCTGACTTTTGCTCAGATATCTCCGCCACACGAGGTGTGCTGTGTTCACCGGTGTTTAGCAAGACGCTGCTTTGAGGAAGTGGACGGGCTATTATTATGACTCTGCCACCTGACTGGCTAGTTTGTTCCACACACGCTATTGGCTGTTTGACCCGTCATTAACTTCCTGTATTCAAGCACTATTTTCTATCAATATTATATTGATGTCTTCATTTTTATATTGAAGATGTTTTTTATATCGTGATATGACTTTATGTTGTTTATATCATCCAACCCTATTTCAACATATATTCAAATGAGCTGATGTAGTCAAAGCAGGTAAAAGCAGCCATCCGTGATTGTTACCTCACAGACTGATAATCTTGCACTAGTCATACGGTTAGTATTCAGTCATAGTCAACGTATGACTATGCTAAAAACATACGTGTTCAGACCTGGCTGGACTTTATGGTGTGCGCTGCAGCCTGCCATGAGCGGAGCATATTCTGCCGTGCCCTGAGCGTATTCTGCTGCCGCGCTTGGAACATCCTGCTGTGAGGAATACTTTTATGTCAGCACTGTGCACTGCAAAACCATTGTGTGTGTCTCCTCTTAAACTTGTATAAGCTAGTCTAAAGCCGTGAGCGCACACGAAGCTCCAGCTCAGCTGCTGCGGGCAGAAATGGTTCCATGCGATAATAAATATTCAAGTAAATAAAAAAATGAGTGACCTGTGAGTTGATACTATGTTGGTAGCCTGGGGTGGCCAGGCTTTCGTCTATGATGGCCATGGCCACCACGGGCCACCCCTGGCTCCGCCACTGGGCCCTGAAACCTTTGACCCAACAGTGGAAAAATGCCTACTGGTGCCACAGACAGACAGAGAAACTGTCTTTATAGATGGCTCATTAGTACGTGAGATTTAATTGCCTTTACAGATGTGGGCTAGCTGGTTATATATAGTACAAGTGGAGCTGAAAACGTCACTTTGCCACGTAGCTCACACTTAAAAAAGCACTCAGTATGACGCAGATCATCTCCATCATGCACGTAATGAATCCTAATCACAAAAACATTCCGGTCTGCATTTGTTGAATGCATCCATAATAGCTGCTAGGCAACATGCCATATGCGTGCATTATTATACATGATATAGTAGAATAGTACACACGAGCTTTGAGGTTAAGATCAACACTGCAGGGCTCTATAAGAAAACGTAAAGATGTGAGCGTTTTAGTCTGTCAGCCTACCAGCACAGGATCTGGACTTCCATATCTTCAGGAACAGGATGATGATCGCCACCAAATGTGACACGTCACCCGCCAGACGAAAGATGTTCATTTTCTTTACGGTATACTTCAACAATTAACCTTGCAAAACCTTAAAAGTCCTCACAGTCCAGGAAAGAGTTGAAAAACCAAATGTACAAGACGCGAAAGGAGGGGAGAAAAAAAGAAAAAAGAAGCTAGCTAAGCTAACAAGGAACTGCGACTACGTCAGTTGTCGCGGCTTCGTCATAAAAATTAAAAAAAAACGTACACAAATGCAAATTCAAAGGCTTCCACGCAGAAACTCCAGCGCAGCTAGTGGTCAAAGGGGAAAAAGTTGCTTCGGAGGAGGTGACGTGGCTGACAGCTCAGACAGGAGGACCAACGGTGAAGTTAGCCAAGCTAAAACGTAAAAGAAACATCCGCTAAGAAATTTTCAATGTAAAACTAGTGTGAACAAACACGCAAATTTACCATAATGAATTAACAAAATATCGTCTAAACATCATTCAAATTATATGTCAGAGATAAATTCGCCACACTTATAACTTATTAAGTATAGTGAGTGGTTGTTATTTCATATGATTCCGATGTCATGGTTTTAGTTTGAAGGCAAAATCTCTAATTTCCGGTAGTGCTCACCTTTTTCTGGCTGACTTGATGCAAATACCACGGTACATCTTTTTTCGTGGGCCGCCCTTAAAAAAAAACAAAAAAAAACGAGCTTTAATAACACCAAACAACAGATGTCGTCATGAAGCCAGCTGTAATCTATCTATCTATCTATCTATCTATCTATCTATCTATCTATCTATCTATCTATCTGTCTGTCTGTCTGTCTGTCTGTCTGTCATGGTTTACATAAATCATACACTAATTATATGTCCTCCCTCAGATTAAGATCACATTATAGTTACTGTAATTAAATTAGTACAAGTGATGTATGTGTTTTAGGTTGTTTATTTTGGTGCGCTACAAATAATATAATAAAGTAATTAAATTATGTCACTCAGTGATTGAAATGATGAAATTAGTGAATTGTATTAGCAATCCGTGTTTCTAAGCAGATAATGATTAATTCTTGAAGCCAGAGAAGGATGCTTGATGCAATGTGCTCTCCAGCTGTGTGATAAGCTATTTCTATCTGTGGTTGGTCTAGTTATAAGAATGGAAGTTGAGGTGAGGCTTGCAGTAAGTATAAATGTCTTTTGTCAAAGATAAAAGGATGAAAGTACCTCTCTAGCTTTTAAATGCTATAGTTACACAGGCATTGTATCTTGTTTGCTTTTGGAAACCTGTTGTGATCTGTGATGCTAACATGCAGAACTCAAGCTTCATCCCACAGCAAGAATTAGAGCTTTTTTTTTTTTCTTTTTTTTTCCATCATTGTGTTCATGCTTTTCAGTGCTAAAGCCTAAAATCTCTCACCCTTTACATCCTCCTCCTCCATCCTCCTCCATTCTTCCTCTAAAGTCACAAAATTAAAGCTAAATTTTGGTATCACAAACATCCTGCTCCTTTGCATCCTACTCTCATGCAAATGCAGAGTAAAACTCAATGCAGGACATGTGAGATACAAGGAAATTCACAGAACTGAAGGGCACCACACTTCAACACAATCTCCTTTATGCAGAATTCAGCACAAAGCTTTAGTTTTTTCACATCTTGAAAGTGTCTTATCTGATAATGAAAAATAGTCTTTAGTCTTTTATTTTATTTTGATCATGACTATCAAAATCATGCACATGTATGACCCCTCACATAAAAGACAGCAAATATAAATTCATAAATTCATACAAAAATCTTAAGGATAATACAATTATGATGAAAAAGGTGTCAGCTGAAGGCAAAGCTTTTTATGCCTACCCTTTACACTTTAAGTGCGCTTGTTCAATCTATATACATGTCTAAAATAGGAGATGAAAAACCAGATTTTCAAATATTTGTTGTATGGAACAGTGACACTCACTTAAAGGTTTTGCATCATGGTGGAAATAATTATAAAGCATCCCTTCAAACTGACATTTTGCTTTCTTTTTGACCGTTTTTCCACAATTTAACTCCCGACAACAGACACATGTATTTTTCACATTTGTCCCAACCTTTAGGCTTTCAAATGAGCAGATACCCCTTAATTCAGATTTACTTTCCCTGATTGAAAGCACCCAGTATACATTCTGGGAGCATTTTATTTATTTATTTATTTATTTATTTATTTATGAGCTGTTTAAAGTAAACTAAATCAAAAAAATTGCAAGGTTTGTGAGTGACTGAAAATCTGGTTGGTTTGATCATAGCGGTCAATTCTGTTGATAATTCTAATGACTCATTTCTGGAATAATAAATAGGATTTGTATTTTTTTTTTTTTTTACCTCCATNAAAAAAAAAAAAAAAAACTCCTTGATTTTGCAAAATGTTGGATTAGATTTTGACATTTTTGATTTAACGTAATTTATGCTCATTTTCCAGCAGAGCTTCTGATCTATTTACAGTATAATGGTATATTTTACTGTAAGTACCAAACAGAAGTATCATTATCACCTAACAGAGAGGGATGAACTTATTGTTAGTATATTGTATAATAAATTAATTTTACTGGATAAAGGTAGAAAGGCAGATGGAGGGCAGTAAAAGTAGAGAAGACATTCTGGAAGGAGCTGAGCCATATATGCGAATGTATGACAAGCAAAAGGTTATGGGAACTAATCTGACACTTAGGCCTGATTAGCAGCTATTTATACATCCATACATCCCTCTCTGTCTGCCTGGTCATCCTCTCAGACTCTGATCTGCAGACTCTGGCTGTCTCAGAGTTTGTCTCTTCTGTCTCCCTGTGATCCTGTCATCAATACCTAGTTATTTCAAAGCTGACTCTGCTCAAATCCACCAACGCCTGATGGCAAAACCTCCCCTCAGCTTTGTTTGACAGAGCACTAACAAGTAAGCTGGTGAAAGGCTGTGATTATGTTTCAGATCATTCTTCAGATAATTAATAGCTGTTATTGTTTTCACATTCATGCAGTTTTTGATTCAGCTCTGGAGTTTAATTGTAAAGCTGTAGATCAAGGGCAAATTTTGTGCCTTATAACAGTTTTCTACGCCTATGTTCTCTAAGAATCTATAATATGGATAATGCAACAGCATATTTCTGCCTTTTAAAGACCAATATCCATTGATTGTCAGCTACCAACAACAGCATTTTGGAAACCATTATTGGCTCGGCCATGAAGGAGTAAATAATATGTTTGCAGGCTCAGTCTACCTGTGGAAATAAATGCTTCAAAACGTCCTCAAACTTTTTTTTTTTTTTTTCNTTTTTTTTTTTTTTTTCCGGTGACTCAACCCTTTCTATACATCTTCACCACCTGGATGACTGAGATGAACCTTCACAGATGGTTCCAGGCTAGTTTACAGTAATGGATGACAGAGTCATCAACATGATGGCAATCAAACAACTTTATTTTGTTTGTTTGTTTATTTGTTTTCACACACAATTATAAAATACATGAGAGAAATATAAAAGAACGTGAGGGTGTGGTAGAAAACTGAATTGGCTTATATTACTGTAAAACCACACCCAGAAGACATACAAAAGATAAAATACAAGCATATAAAATCACAAATACATTTTAAATNAAACCACACCCAGAAGACATACAAAAGATAAAATACAAGCATATAAAATCACAAATACATTTTAAATTACAATAGATCAAAAACAGCACATATATAATAAGTGCAGAATTATAATTAAAAATAAATTAAAAAAAACAGAGAAGCAGGAATAATTGCCATATTTACAGTATGAACAACAGTTTCTAAGAATGATCATTATTATTGCAAATCAAATGTTTTTTTGACAGCAGGGAATTTCTAAATCTCTTTTTGTACATAGATAATGACACAAAAGAACCCATTAAATATACATTTTCATTCCACAAGATAACTCCACGATATTTGATAGGAAACTGACCACAGGATATTTTATACAAAGGAAGATGTAGATTCTTAGCCTGTCAGGTTGAGTAATTGTGAAATGTGAGTCAACAAAATAACATCCAAAACTTTAAGGTAATTCTGTATTCATATATCTGACTTTAAAGGCAAATGTACAGATGTGAAGAATGTTAACGTCAAAACTAGTCAACAACTGCAATTTAATAAAAAAATTTTCAACCTTCCATATCCTCCTCATCTCTGGTCTGTTACAGAATTGTTTCTCGAGCAGATTTAGCCTGGAAATCATGATTCAAATGTGTTCTCACTTTCTTACATGGACATATCGGCCATTATTCAACACGTACATGCTTAGAGTACACAGACAAAGTGGCAGACCCCCTCCCTTTCTATCTTTTCCTCCTCTCCTCTCCTCTCCTCCCACATGCTCTGCAGAGGGGAGGCTGACACAGCACTGTCAGCCTGAGGTGTGTGAGGAGAACACACACAGACAGGATTACAGAACATGGGAGTCAGCGAAGGAGGCAGTGGAGGATTAAAAGAGAGAAACGAGAGGGATAAAATGATGAACCTGCAGCGAGGAAGAAAATAAAAGAAGAAAAAAAACTAAAAGGATGAAAAAATGAATTAAGGCAATGCAAAAGCTTAATGGTGGTGGACCTTTGACCTGAACAGTAAAAGTTGGGATTTTTAAAAAGTAACGCGGTGAAAAGTGAAGGAAGTTCAAAATAAAACAACTAACTTGCAGAGGTGAGTATCACATCACATATTCAATTTTCATACAGTACCAGTAGAGATACAGAATAATCATTGGATGGATTATTTGTTGATGAATTCATTTGATGAAGCTGCTACTCCTGATGACAGACATTAAAACTAGTTTTGTATAGTTTTATGACTATGAGAAAATAAGAGTCAGATTACGCTTGGTCATCATGGAAACTGCTGTGTCACACTTCTATGTCAATTACTCTAAACCTCTGGAGTACTAATAAGGCTCAAATGCATCGCCATGGGAACATATTAAGTCAAATCATCTTGTCACAGTCTTATATAAACTTTAGTCACCTGGAAAAGTTGCTGTTGTTGTTGTGCACGTGTTGATCAAATTCAAATAACTGTTACTGTAAATGAAATGTTACAAACCCAGGAATAACTAAGTTTTTAAATTTATTTTTATTTATTGTTTATTTGGCAGGGACGATACGTACAACATTGCCATGGACAAATGAGGAGAATGCAATGTTTATGAGAACGTCTAGCTTAAGCTAATTTGCTGTCCTTGTCCCTGGTCAGGCTTTTAAATACAACATCCCATAAAGAGAACATCCCATAAACATCCCATAAAGAGGCATGTCGGTATACATAAATAAGTAGAACAGAAGTGAACAAGTAAAAAAAAAAAAAAATTAAAATAATAACAATAAATAAATTAAAAAGTAAAAAAATGTAGAAATAAATAAGTAACAAATAAAAGGAAACAATAACAAAAGGTATAAAAGTGTGTTGTCCTGTGTTCTAAATGCACTAATGGACTTTTCAGGATCAATCTGGAAAACAGGATTGATCAGGACGATTTAGATAAAGACACACACACACACAGTACATGTGCAAATAGAGATATCTACACAGACACACACAGGTATATATGGATTATATGATGAAGCTTCGTTGTTATTTACACCCAGATTCCTCAAAATCAGATAAGCATCAGATCTGATGAAGTGAAAAATAATGAAGCGTTACATGAATGGAATCTGTGATGTAACTTAAAGACTTTTCTGTCATTGTTAAATTGTTGTGTTGCTCTTTGTTGGACACAAAAACACCATCTCTCTCTCTCTCTCTCTCTCTCTCTCTCTCTCTCTCTCTCTCACGTTTATATTCTCAGTCAGTATATGTGAGAAAATTCTCTAATAAGTAAATATGTTTTACCTCACATAGGTTTACTCTGCCTTTTCACTTTCCTCTCTCTCTCTCTCTCTCTCTCTCTCTCTCTCTGACTCATGTTATGAGAGCACTTACAGTAAACTAGACCCCTTACACTATCATGTCTCTAGTGACACTTCACTCCATCCCCAAATGCCACAGTAGACGTGTTCCCATGGTAACAGTCATAGTGAAAATCCTCTTATTTACCTGCTTTGGATTATGCATGTCTCATTTCAGTAACACCTGCATTCTGCCTGCTTTGGGCTCTTGTTTATTACTAAAATGGAAATGCTATCGGTGATGGCTTGTCACCGAAATGCAGGAGGTGGAAGAAATCAAAGAAACCTCTGAGGAGAAAGAATAAAACCACATTAAAAACTTCATGCTAACACACTCACAGATAGAGTATGCTGTAGATTCATCAAAATGATTTACATATGTTAGATACACAAACATTGTTATAAAGCAAAATTGGAGGATTTACAAATTAATTCAACATTTCATTGTGTGTCTATGCGAATGAAATATGTGTGTATGCGAATGAACTGAACCCAAGGCTAGTCTGGAATTCTAATATTTACTGATCAGGTAGTACAGTTTGGAAAATGGCTGGCAGTAACATAATATGTATGTGGGTTGTATTTATTAGGCTCAAACATGCAAAATCACTGGTATGGTCCTTTAAATCCCACCTTTTAGAAGCTGGTAGTAGGTATTTGTTGCCAGGCTGATTCTGCTCCCTTCACTTTCTCCTCTAGTGGTCTTCTCAGAGACGTGACCCCACCACGGTGGACGCCTGACCTTTGGGACTAAAGCACAATCTGGTCTCCCACCTGAACCCCAGTGAACATTATTGCCATGGGAACAAGCAGGTCCAACAGGTGAGGGATTTACCTGGAAGCAGCAACCTGTCTGGGACTAACTTCAATTCTCATTTAAAGGACCATACTGGTGATTGGCCATGTTTGAGCCCAATAAATACAACCTGCTTATATGTTACGTTATTGACAACCATTTACCAAAACATATTACTAGAGTGATACATTTTAGATTTGTTTTTCCTACCTTCCAGACCTGCCATTGGTTTCAGTTAATCCCAGTATGCTATAAAAATCAACTTGTAGAGATTTAAAATGTGTTTGTGGTAAGTAACCCATCACAGCGAATACATCTATTAAGTTTTCTGTCTAAGTAATTTTATTTAATTGTTCCAATGAGGAGCTGCACGGAAGACAATGTATGTCTCGGCCGGGAAATATAATCCCAGGAGAAGATGGCTTTTACTGAGAAATTAAAATGATCATGCCATCAACAATTGTGTTAAATTAGGCGATTTGGAAAAATAACAGGAAAATTAAATACACTTTTGTGTTTCGGAAATTGATTATCAGTAACATAATATGCATGAGGGTTCCATATATAGAGCTTAATGCAAACTGGCTGGTATGGTCCTTTAAGAAGTTTTTTTTAGTTAGGAAGTCCTGGTGAGATTTAGTTTCTCATCTGTATCTCTTGTTAGTGCTATTGTACATATAGTTATGCTAGATATCTGTTTTATAAGTAAGTATAAAATTACCAGGTTTGTATTGTCAGAGGATTTCACAACAGCCAGATTATGAAAATGATCTATTAAAACAATAATCCCAAAACAGCATGTCGCAGAAATGAAATAAAATGCTACCAAAAAAAAAGCATTCTCAAAGATCAGATTCCTCAGTTATCAGTGGGTTATCAATTATATATGATCAATAACATACAGTACAGTGTGTGCCTCTCAAAATGTCTCGTCTGTGTGACTCAGATATAATCCTCTAATCTGTGATGACAGCGATCCTTCTCAAACCGCTAAACTGAACTCACCTTCCCAACTGCTAATCCTTCACACAAAGGAGAGTGACAGTTTTGTGTGATCAATACGCTCTAGTGACCTGGAGTTTGGTCAGTTTGAGTATTTTGATTATGACTGGGAATTAATGATGCCATTTAAAGGACCATACCATCCATTTTACATGTTTGAGCCTAAGCTTGATTACCATTAACCAAGTAACAAGCTGCTTGCTGTCTGCTGCTGCTGTTTACAGCGTTATGGAAGTTCATTACTACCAGAAATATTGAGATGTGATCAGTGCGTAAGTCAGGAATTGAGAACGTGCAGGAACAGATTCACAACAAGTTATAAGTGTGAATAGTGACTTGAGTGTAATCCGTCTTTTGGACACACAAAGGAATCATGTTCCTGGATTTGATTGAGCAGCAGAGCTTCCATTTCATGTCAAAAAGACAATTTCACTGCAATAATAAATTTGTTCTTGAAATATTGGATTAATTCCGAGCATCTTAAAGGACCATACCACCCATTTTGCATGTTTGAGCCTAATATATTCAAGTTTCATACATGTAATGTTACTGACAATAATTTCCCAAAGGATAAAACTGTATTTCAGCTTTCCTGATATTTTGCAAAATCTCTTAATCTTTCAATATCAAATATTCAAGCGATACACCCACCTTAAAAATTGATGCTAACATTTATGCAGCCTTATGAAGTCAGAGTCGTTTAAAGTTTTCTATAAACACAGGTCTTCTTTTGGGACTATATTCCCCAGTGGAGACATACATTCATGCTGCGCTTTTTATTGAGCTTAAATGCTAAAATTATGAAACTTTGAAAAAACCTGAATACACATCTTGTTCACGATGATGGATTACCTATCCCAAGAACGTTTCAAGTATCATCATGTTGATTTTAATAGCGTACCAGAATGAACTGAAACCAACGGTGGTCTGGAAGGTAGGAAAAACATTTTTAATTCACTGTTCCAGTAGTATGCTTTAGGAAATGATTGTCAGTAATGTTACATGTATGAAAATTAAATATATTAAGCTCAAACATGTAAAATGGGTGGTATGGTCCCTTAAAATTGCCTCCTCTGTGGCTCTGTGTTTCTTACTTGACATGACCCATATACAAAAAGTTTAGAATCACTTATCATTTAAGTAGTTCCTGCTATTTTATTCAATAATAGTGTTTTGTTTTTTTTTTAATTATATGAGACAAAATGTATCTTAAGATGTTTTATTTAGTATTTCAAATATTTAGGGAAAAATTTCTCATCAAAGTATCCATTGTGAGATTTAATCTCTGCTTTGTAAATATGAGGCATCAGTTTCTAGAGCATCAGGGAATAATCTAGAATCTCCTAATAATCTCTGGAACCACATACAGCTTCTTTACATGAATTTGGAATCAGCTACAACTCAAGTCATGATTCTGGACAAAATGTCTTAATGTTTTTTTACAGCTTCTTGCAAATTATTTTAAACCTGTAGGTGCAAAATACTAACAGACATATAGAATCNTTTTACAGCTTCTTGCAAATTATTTTAAACCTGTAGGTGCAAAATACTAACAGACATATAGAATCACTTTATACATGCATATGAAACTAAACTAGTTTTACATGACAGGAAACAGATTCTATATGAAAATCACTAGTGATTCCATATTTTTGAGCAGTTGAGTGTGTTGTACCCCCAATAAGTCAGATATTATTATCCTGTCTTATCTCCTCTCTGTCTGTCTGTGAGATGGGAAGCTGTGCATCAATGGTACACTGGAAAGTACACAAATAGTAATAATATTACTGTAGTACACTGGTGTTCATCCCTTCAAAAATACATCATGGTTTCCCCATACCTACATTGACATATATGGGGTTTTTAAAGGCTGACACCCTAACCAATCTTAACTATGTTTCCCATGAATTTTAACAAAATAGACAAGCTTTCAGAAAACATTTAGATCCTTGTGTAACATGTATGAGCAGCTCATTAAAGCATCTACTTAGCATTCAAAAGTTTGGAATCACCCAGAAGTTTTCATGTTTTTTGATAGAAACTGATACTTTTATTCACCTAGGTGGCATTAAATTGATGTAAATACATAGCCAGAATATTGATGAAAAAGGCTATTATTGCTGGAAATGACTGATTTTTAATTAATTATTCACTTAAAACGGAGTTAGCATGTTCTCCCCGTGTCCTTGTGGGTTCCCTCTGGGTGCTCCGGCTTCCTCCCACCTGCAAAGACATGCATGTCAGGTGAATTGGGACTCTAAATTGCCCGTAGGTGTGAATGAGAGTGTGAATGTGTTTGTCTCTGTGTCAGTCCTGTGATAGACTGGTGATCTGTCCAGGGTGTACCCCGCCTCTCGCCCTATGACTGCTGGGATAGGCTCCAGCCCCCCGTGACCCTCAACAGGACAAACGGGTTTAGAAAATGGATGGATTCACTTAAAACTGCAAGGCATCATTTTCATCAGCCATTACACTAATGATAAAGTCTTTCAGCTCATCCTTATGTTGTACTGATTGGTTATTAGACAGCTTGTCTTAGCTAATACACCTCAAACCCATTATTTTGTTCATGTCAATCCATGTTGTAGCAACTCGTGTTTTTATCTAAATTATTTTTTTAATTACCAACTACTCTTTCTCCTCTGTGTCTTGTGTCTCCTTTGTGTCTTGTCTGTTGTGTGTGTGTGTGTGTGTGTGTGTGTGTGTGTGTGTGTGTGTGTGTATGTGTGTGTCCTAGCAACTGTATAACTGCTTTTTTTTGTGTGTTTGTTTTGGTGGTAGATTGCAGTATAATGATTTAAAACTAAGTAACTGAAATTTGGATAATTTGAAAAAAATGAAATAAAAGTTAATCAGTATAAAAGAAATACCTTTTAAACTATTCTAATGCGACTGGACGCCTATTTCCACTGGGTTACACCAAGGACTTACAGATTTTATTTCCAGTTCGTATAAACTGAAGCTGTGGTAAGAGAGGAACCTCTGTTATGTTACGGAATTAGAACACATAGAAGACTGATGTCTCGTATTTAGCAAAATGCTTTGGTCAAACCACTGTGCAGACTTTATAAAACCACAGTGACTCTAAACTTGGAAATTAAAATGTCAAATGCTGTAATAAAATTAAGCTTCTGTCACTCAAATCTGTCCCCACATTAACAGCAATACATATCAGACCTCTGTGGCTAAAACCTGTTTACTTAAACAAGTAAAGGACAAAATATCATTTCATCAGTATAGTTTATGCTATTATTTCTCTCCCTGACAGGTACAGCATCGTGTCAGACATTATACCAGAGGAAGAGGAGCAGGTCTCTAGTCTAGGACTCCAGAATGGCCACCGTTCCCCCGACGTCCACCTGCACTCGGCCTGCGACTCAGAAACAGAAGACGGCAGGAGGTCTGGATCCTCCTCTGCTGCCATGCCCAGCGTGAGGGGACAAGAAGGAATGAGCAGCTATAATGGCAAGATCTGCCCAAGAGGCTCCAACCACGTACGATTTGTGAAGAAAAATGGACAATGCAATGTTGTATTCAGCAACATGGAAGAACAGAGGCAGCGTTACCTAGCTGACATCTTTACCACCTGTGTGGACTTCCACTGGAGATACCTGCTGCTTCTACTTAGCAGCAGCTTCATTGTCTCTTGGTTTTTCTTTGGGATGATCTTTTACTGTGTCTCCTGGGCCCATGGGGACTTTGATAAGGATTCTCTGATGAAGGGCAACAGGCAAATGGTGGGGGGACTGCATGGATTCAGCACTGAACATGCACCCATGGAGAATCAAGGAGGCCAAACACAGAGACTACCATGCATACTTAATGTCCGGGGCCTTCTCGGTGCATTCCTGTTCTCCATGGAGACCCAGACCACCATTGGCTACGGCTGGCGCTGCGTTACTGAGGAATGTCCGGTTGCTGTGGTAACAGTGCTCATCCAGTCAATCGTGGGTTGTATCATCAAAGCGTTCATAATTGGTCTCATCATGGCCAAGATGGCGCGACCTATAAAGAGGAACCAGACTCTCATGTTCTCCAAAAATGCTGTCATTGCACTGCGTGATGGCAAGCTGTGTCTCATGTGGAGGGTGGGAAACCTGCGGATGAGCCAAATTGTGGAGGCTCATGTCCGAGCCCAGCTCGTACGGCCGTATGTCACCAAGGAGGACGAGTTAATCCCCATGGAGCAGACAGAGCTCAATGTTGGCTATGATGAGGGCACAGACAGGCTTCTTCTCGTGTCTCCGCTGATTATAGTCCATGAAATAGATAAGGTCAGCCCCTTGTATACTTTAAGCAAAGCTGCTCTAGAGACAAATGACTTTGAGATTGTGGTGATGCTAGAGGGAATGGTGGAGGCTACGGCCATGACCACCCAGTTCCGCAGCTCCTACCTTTCCCAGGAGATCTTTTGGGGTCACAAGTTTGAGCCGGTGATCTATGAGGACAGGAACCGCTACAAGGTGGACTATGCTCAGTTCCACAAGACCTACGAGGTCCCATCAACTCCCAACATCAGCGCCAAAGAACTTGACGAGGCCACAAGCCGAGCCTCTCTCGCCGCTGCCTCTCCTGCACATCAATCCACACAAAGCTTGATCCCACGGTTGGCGAGTACCTTCTGCTACAAGAATGAAATATCACTGAACAGCTGGGAGGAAAAAGATGACGTCTTTGACTCCGCTGAGGTTTTAGGGATGGACAGGGTGGAGGAGATGAGGACTTCCGTTTCTGTGGACTTCCAAAACATGTTGCAAGACACTGCAACCACGACATCGCACAACCAGAACGTCATGTGCGTTCTGGACATGGACAACAACCAGATGGAGTTGGACAACTTACAATCTGCTATTCCTCTTGATCCGGTGACCTACAGGAGCGAGCAAGAGAGCTGAAGATCTGCCGCGTCCCATTTCAGTCACCATCCTCTTTTTGACTTATAAAAGAAGGAGTTTGCTGTGACATGTTTCATTGTGTGGGGAAATTTAAATTCATTTTGCCTTGCTGGTGTTGAATAAACTATAACGTTCCTCGACAAGCCATCATAAGCCAACTCCTTTTAGTAAGATTTGAAGGCATCATTTCACAAGGAAAGGAAAGCACAATAGCAGAAATAGTCAGGCAACTTGAGTCACATTTTCAACGAGATTACTGAATTTTAAAGTTATAATTAACACAAGTTATAGGTTAATAATTTAATTCTCCTAAAATATAAACAAGAGATTTAATGAAAGCAATAGAAGTTTTGATACAATTCTTTTCTTTTCTGAAGATAAATGAGCTCAAGACTTCAATATTAAATTTTAAGATGCACTGTATCAAAGTGACAGATTATCTTGATAAACTCTGTTTTGTTCATGGATTTTGTTCATGGCTAAATGCCTGCAAACGCTCCTTGCAAAGTCTAATTAATTGTTATTAGACTTATCGTTAAGTTATCGTGTTATCGTGACTCCGCTTGTTTTGCATCTTTCGCTATCAAAATTTAGCATCTTCAGTGTGCATCATTAAGAAAATACTGCACACCAGCAAAATCATTCTAGGCACAAATGTAGTAAGTGTAGTATTTTCTGAAAGGTTACCTTTAAAAATATTGATGAATATTTTGATTTACTGTAATGCTACAATTTTAATATTGATATGAATAATTAAAACATTTATTTTCCCCTTTTTAATTGAGTTGAGTTTTAGATGAAGGTGTTGAAAACAAAACAGAATATTTAATTTAGCAGTAACCCAAACTTTTTTAGACAATAGATACTGAAATAATATTGATGTAACTTGCTGAGATATTCATATTTTTTGTATAATCAAAGTGATTATAGATTTCTGGTTTTATTGTTATTATTATTATTATTATTATTATTACTGAGACAGAAACAGGACTGAGAAAATGATAAGATGTTGTTGTTCACCAAAGGCCAGGAATTGAAGCTTGTAACACAGATAGCCTCCATTTCAGTATGTGTTTACTGAAGGTCACACAGCCAAAGTGAAAAAAAAACTTTTACATCTCAAACAAAATTATTTTTGACCTCCAACAGTCAATTTGGTTGTGATTATGCTGCATTACATCTGTTTGTTTGTCTGAAAAAAGGCATCTTGTTGAAAAGTTGGAAAAGGGGAAAGGAAGACAGGGAAAATAATGTTCTCACAAGTAGCCACATGGTGGTACCAAAGAGCTTTTTAGACGCTATCTGTGTTGCACATTTTTCAAACCTTGCTGTGGTAGCAGATGACCTGTAGCATCTCCTCAACAAATGACTACATAAAGATGATGTTAAATGAAAACCTGCATTAATTTTTTTTCTTTTTTTCTTTCCTTTTTTTTTTTTTTTTTNTTTTTTTTTTTTTTTTTGCTATTATATTGATATATCTGGCAGAGCTGAGAGTGGCAGAGCTAAGGTCCTGTGGGACTTCAAGTTCCAGGCTTCCAGCTGCTGCTAACCAACCAGACATGATGGTTAACAAGGAGCAGAAGAGAGCAGTAGTGATTGATGCAGCAATCCCAAGTGATGACAACATCAGGAAGAAAGAGCATGAGAAGCTAGAGAAATACTAAGGGCTGAAGGAAGAACTGGACCAATGTGGAAGGTGAAGTCCACAGTGGTCCCAATAGTACTAGGAGCACTTGGGACTGTGACCCTCAGACTGGGAGAATGGCTCCAGCAGATTCCAGGAACAACATCTGAGGTCTCTGTCCAAAAGAGTGCAGTCCGGAACAGCTAAAATGCTGCAGAACCCTCAAACTCCCAGGCCTCTGGTAGAGGACCCCAGCTTGAGGAAGACACACATACACACACACACACACACACACAACACTCAAAAGGGTGAGAGGGAGATTTTTATATNAAAAAAAAAAAAAAAAAAAAAAAAAAAATCATCATTGCACTGTTTTACAATTTATTGCGCAGGAAATAACAAAAATATATCACATAAATGTAACTAATTAGTTTTCAAGAAGAATTTGTCAACAAGAGCACATCATGTAGCCACTCTGGCTAAAGAAATGAATATTAATGAAGGCGTCAGTCTGTATTAGTGCAGCACTCCTGTTGTGTTCCAACTTCCTGCTGATGTGTTTTAACATTCTGTNTCAGTCTGTATTAGTGCAGCACTCCTGTTGTGTTCCAACTTCCTGCTGATGTGTTTTAACATTCTGTTCAGTAGCTGCTGTCTGCCTTCTCCCACATCATTAGGATTAACGTGCTGCACAGTTTGCTCATTCTAAATCTGGGGATGGCCTCAAACTTCTGGCCTGTAGTGTATATTTTTGAATTGGGTGTTTTATTGACCTTGGCAGAGGTATGCGCTCTCGGAGTTGAATTCAATATTATGGAAAACTGATTAGGCCAAATTTAGATACAGTACACTCAGTTTAATTTGGCTTGATTCAAGAAATATGCAGGAAAACATTTTGATTGAATCATGCTGTTCAGTTATTGGCCAAAATAGAGGTTGTTTGTTCTGTTGCAACTATCTAGCAGATTTTTGATTGATTTCCCCAAGAAGCAGATGAGATTGTAGATCACTTCCTGCAAAGTTGACTTGTCATGGTGCTTCAAGAAAACAAGAAGCAGAATAGAAGCAACACAGGAACCCAAAGAGCATCCCTGCTCAATCAGCCCTTTTTTTCCTGTTTGTTTTAAAGCAATTAAACATCCAGAACACTCAGGCCTGTCAACAAAACTATTTATTTCTGTAATTCATTACAGTAATTACTTTAATAAAAGTTCCTGAACATTCCTTATAGATGAGCGGATATACTGTATACTGCTGAGGAATCTGAGAAGGGGTTCACCAAGTCTGAAAGCCGGGACAGACAAACTCGGGCTTATTGCCAGCATGACCCACCATCAGCTTCTTTGAAATGTGCTGCACAAAGCCCATAAACACATACACTCACACACACACACACACACACACACACATAAAAAACGCCGTTAGTCAGGAATCTCATTAAGCCTGCGAGCTCCCTGCATGTCCTGCTCTCTGATATGAGGATATCAGCACAGCAGGATCACATGTTGGACAGAAACCTCCCACAATACTTCCCCTATACACAACAAAGGTCTTATATCAGTTTGTAAAGCATCTGCATCTTCCTGTCCCATAATTAAATCATTTTCCTCCAGCTCTCTCCTCCTCCTCCAGATTATAATCAAGTTAAAATCACCCTCTGTCAGCCTAATCAGCCACTTCCCTTTCAGCTCCTCATGGCCGTCCCATCTTGATCTCCTTTTAATTATACATGCCCCATCTCTTGTCTGTCACTGTTCCCATGCACGAGAATCCTGACCCGGGCCGACAGCAAAACAGCCCACAAGACGGACCTCTGAACTCTGGGAGAACTGGAGAGGCATTTCTGCCGGTGGATGAAAAGATGAAAAGAGGGAAATGAGGAGGAAGGGGCAAGCTGCTTAGTAACTGCAGGCCTGGAGGCTATCGGTTTTTCATTAGCCAGTCAGTGAGTGAGTGGGTGAATGAGTGTGATGGGTGGAATGGTAAAGGAGGAGAAGAAGCCATGCTGGGTCACAGTAGCCATTAGGCTGATTTGGGGCTCCTACTGACTCCTATTGTGCATTGTCTCCTAAGTGAGCAGCCAGGACTCAACAGTGAGCCTTTGTGTGGGCATTTAACTGCCTGTTAGCATGCTAATTATGGGATGTGTGTGTGTGTGTGTGTCCATCATCTTTTCTTCCTTTCATCCCCCCGCCTCTCTCTCTCAAGATCTCTTCTCCATTTCTTTTTTATATTTTCCCCCCCAAAGCATAAACCCACCACCCTGATCCCTCGTGACCCTTCCCCAAGCTCCTTCCTGTCACCTCCATTTTTTTCCCCAATCTTTTCTGCCGTTATTCCTAAACCCGCTTCCCAATCTGCTGTGCTTGGACATCATCACTTTCAATCCAAAATGAAGCCTTCAGCAGGCCCAATCTTCCCATTTAGAGATGGAAAAGCGTCTCTTTCGGCTGTGCATCTCTTTCATCAGGAACAGCTCCTCCTGCAAACTCCACCTGTCTCCTCTCCTGCTGCTGCTGCTGGATTACAGGTGTTCAGTTACAGATTCCCAAAATATTTCTGGAGAACCAGCCGCAGATGGGAAGACAATTAAGCTGGCTACCTGCCGCTGCTGAGCAACTACTTTTCCTAACAGGAAAAACCCAGAAAATCTAATGAAATCTGAACCAATAATACCTTGATGAAATGTATGTTGAAGATTGTATTACAAAGATGTTGATTCAGACTAAAATATGGTGCTGTTTTATCATATTGCATGAGGAGCAAGGCCCATTTGAGCTTTAAAGGTTATCAATAAAATGTTTAAAGCACTTTCAGAGCCAAATAATTGCTAAAAATTTTTGTAATTGATGTATAGCATATGTACAGTATTTCCCATTCTGCAGAATGATGGGTCATACTTCTGAGATGCAGCGTAGGCCAGTGCGCTGACCAAACATGTCCACAATCAAAGTATTGTAGCACGGTGATGAGTAAATAGTATTATCTCAGCAGCATCAGGATAAAGTAGAACTGAGCAGACACAACACGGAGCGCTAACAAGCGTAGCTCATTCACTACTACAAGGGTGGCTTTGTTGCTGGGCCTGTTAACTTGAATCTTTATGGTCGTGTCATGTCTGCTCGACACGCCGTAGACTTCACGCCTCTAACGGGATTATAGACTAAACGTCCATCACTTAAAGGACCATACCACCCATTTTGCATGTTTGAGTCTAATATATTCTGTTTTCATACACATAATGTTACTGACAATCATTTCCCAAAGCATACTACTGGAACTGTGAATTAAAAATGTTTTTCCTACCTTCCAGACCTCCACTGGTTTCAGTTCATTCTGGTACGCTGTTAAAATCAACTTGCTGACACTTCAAATGTTCTTGGGATAGGTAATCCATCATTGCAAACAAGATATATATTCAAAGTTTCATAATTTTAGTGTTTAAGGTCAATAAAAAGTGTGGAGTGAATGTATGTCTCCACTGGGGAATATAGTCCCAAAAGAAGACAGGCATTTATTGAAAAATTTGACTTCATAAGGCTGTGTAACTATTAGCAGGCGAAACATCAATTTTTCAGGTGGGTTTTTTGCTTGAATATTTGATTTTGAAAGATTAAGAGATTTTGCAAAATATAAGGAAAACTGAAATACAGTAGTATGCTTTGGGAAATGATTGTCAGTAACGTAACATGTATGAAAATTGAATATATTAGGCTCAAACATGCAAAATAGTGGTATGGTCCTTTAAGTTGTGACGTAACAGTAGTGGAGGTCCTGCATGTCTGTGAAATCAGACAAGGGAGAACGCTTCAGCAACTTTATTTAAAACAAACCAATGCATTTAGACTCAAGGTGATCGTCAGGGTTACCAAACTAAACATACAGGATAAATTACACTTAGATAGTAAAACTGGTGAAAAGGTAAAAAAAAACAACAACAATCACATACAGACTGAGACGGGCTTGGCCATCAATAGAGTGTTGACCTGATACGTCTGAAGTCATGAGTCAGTATTAGCCCAGTCGTGTTGTCAGTTAGCTAATCAGGTGACGGTGTTTGATCTGCATGACATAACGCCAAATTAATGGTGTGAAATCAGACGAGACAGCAGGACAGCAAAGGCACAAATGGGATTTCTGTAATCATTGTAATCAACCATTAAAGGGTGTGTGGATTGACTGTGATCAATATGAGGTAGACACAATAATATGAACTCTGTACAGTATCAGAAGGGCAGTCTTTTTTTTTTTAAAGCTCATATTTCTGGAGGGAAATTTGTCCTCTGCATTGTTTGACCCATCCTACGTACACAGTGCAGCCATAGTGCAGCTCCCATGGACCAACTCCAAGTCTAAAGCCTAGTGCCTTGGCCAAGGGCAATGGCAGGAGCACTAGCCAAAGTGAGCATGTACTTTGATGGGAAACTAGAGTATGATATATGTATGGTTTTATGTGTTTATGTATTTATGTATGTATTTATTTATTTGGGACAATGCACATTAATTAACACTGACAATAAAATACTGCCAATATAAATGTGCTGGGGTTAGCTAAACAGCTAATTTGCACCAATCAACACAAAACAAGTATCAATTTACTTAAAAAAAAACAGTAATTAGAATAAACCAATAACAATGATATCATCAACAGTAATAAAAGATAAATCTTCATACATTGTAGTTCATCCATAGCTACAAATTTGAGTGTATTTCAACCAAACTTTGTGTGATTTTACTATACATAGAGTTCCTATTTTCCAAACGGAGCGTGTTCCAAAGTCTTGTTGCTCTCACAGAAAAAGCTGACAGCCCAACTTTACTTCTTCTGAANGAGCGTGTTCCAAAGTCTTGTTGCTCTCACAGAAAAAGCTGACAGCCCAACTTTACTTCTTCTGAACGGAAAGATGCAGTTGTTCCCAGACATAAACAGCATGGAGCTTCAAACCCAACAAGGACTTTGTCATAAGAAACAGCTGTTTTAAAAATGATCGGGTTCCAGACCAAACTCCACCTTTGGACAGTTTAAATATGCCTGATTTATTTCATTTAGTTTGGTGATTTGGAAGAAATTAACAAAACTATCATCAACAACAACAACAACAACAATAACAACAAAAACACCATATCATTCAATGTTACTGAGTCATTAAAAAAAATTCTGGCTCTGACTCTGGATCCAGTTTGGCACTCAAATTTTTGTCAAAACCAGTTCAGAGCTTTTTGAGTAATCATGTTAACAAACCAAACAAGCCAGAAAATGTGGGTAAAAACCACATTTTTAACCTAGTTAAAACCAACAGCCTAGTCCAATAACCTAGTCCTTCTCAATATGCCAAACAAACTGGAAAACAACAACAATAATACATTCTATAAAACCCAAAAACAGTATGCATCATATATTTTGTCTGGAATGAAACTTCACAAAACTGAACATTATAAACTTTACAAAGAGCATATTTCTGCGTTAGAATGCATGACACCATGCAGGTGTTTGTGATATTTCATCCCATATCATGCTTTTAATTTAAACATGACAAATCTGAGTTTATATCATAAATTTATGAATCAAACCCATGCAGCAAACTGTGTCCTTTACTTACAAACTGCTATTGGGGAATTTTTTTTTTTTTTTTTTTTTTTAATGATCTTTCCAAATTACAATATTTTGTAGTACAGACATCAGATTTAACTCTCAGCTGCCATCAATCAAGAACTTTATTACATCATGTAGGATAATTCATGTAGCCTGCTGAATTGCTGTGTTAATTGTGTGTGTTTTGCTGTCTTCTTTATCATCCTTTTATGGATTTTGCTGAAAATAATTTTCCTTTTCAGGAAGTTTTTGAATATTTAACTGTCGATTGTGTTGTTTTTGTCTGTGATTGTCTAGTATCGTACCTGTGTGCAGGGGCTGATCAATGGTTTGATTAGGTTGTTAATCAATGTAACATGTAAAGGGCAGTCTTTCTGTTCAGGACATGATGATGTAATAAAGCTTCACTGGCTGGTAAGTTGTGACAAGAGTTGTGAATAATGTGACTTAAAGCTCTTCTGAGAAATTTTACCTTCAAATGTTACAAATCTACAGATTTGTAACATTTTGAGGGTAAAATTTGACTTTCTACAGTGTAGAAAGTCAAATTTATAACATGAAAAAGCTCAGCATCATGATGACACTGCTCAGCTCTAGTGCATGTACATGTGACTGTGTGTGTGTGTGTGTGTGTGTGTGTGTGTGTGTGTGTCTGTGTGTGTTTGTGCATGAAAATAGTTGAATCTATATCCCAGATTATAGTTTTCTGCATATAGTTTGCATGTCTGCCTGCATGTTTCAAATGAGCAAATATGAGTGGATACCCACTTGCTCATCCATGCATATATTTCTGTACGTGTGTGTGTGTGTCTGTGTGCATGCAGCTGTGGAGCATGCAGCTGTGTTTGAACTCCAGCTCACATGGGCAAAGTGAGGGAGGGCCGCAGGGTGAGGAAGCGATGGGAGAGGGGACTGATGCCCGACAAAGTCCCCATCTCCCTCTCCCCTTTCATCTCCCTCTCCCAGCACCAAACAACGAACTCTTTCATGCAGGCATCTTTGCGGCCGCCCTCAGACCCCCGAGGCCCCCACCCGTTCACGCTGCTTAATTCAATGTTCCGAGAAAAACTCATGATTGGAAAGTGACTTTTTCCTTGTCCTCCTTCTCCACATCTCCTCCTAAATAAAGTGTCATCCTCCTTCCTGCTTTTTTTTTTTCTCACATCATAACTTCATGTAAAAAAAAAAAAAACATGCTCAGGTCAGTCCACTCTGCTGAAATTAATGAAGGTTCAGAAAGTTTAGGATTCACTCAGACTTACAAAGGAAAAGGCATCAAATTATACGTAACACGATGAGTGAAAGATCAATTCTGAATTACACTATAAATTCATTAAAGGGCGACTGCAGCAATTTTATGCATCAAATTTAGCTTATTGATCGTGGACAGCAGTTTTTAGCATGTAACAAACAACTGTATAAAAGCTTTTTGTGAAATTAGAGGCCACTGTGCAAAGTCTGGGAAACTAAGAGCTATGACATCACAACTGTTACTTCCTGTTGGTGCTGAAAATGACAACTTTGCACCCAAACACCACTCCAAGAACTGTTAAGTGAATTCAAAACTCCAGCTTCTAGGAGTGGCTTTCTGTTTCATCAACAGATGTGTAAAAAATTAGTGGAACTCCCCCTTTAAGCAAGAAAATCAATTTTCCTTTGTACAAAAGGACCATACTGGTGATTTTGCATGTTTGAGCCCAATAAATGCAACCTGCATACATGTTAGGTTACCAATAACCATTTTCCAAAAATCAAATGGTATTTTAGTTTACAGGTTATTTTGCCACATCCCCAAAACTTTCAAACTCAACTATTCAGATGATATGGCCGCCTTAAAATTCAGTTTTTGGTGTCCGCTTGAAGGACGAGTTCCACACATGCATGACACACTGTGTTTAATGCCAGAGAGCCTGATCAGGAGGAAAACAATCGGGGAACACACACATTCCTTGAATGGGCTGCACACTTACAAATCAGTCTAGGTGCTTCCACCTGCATACACTTTTCCTCTCTTCCCAATGTTTGGACTTATACAATTATTCAAATGCAGGTAGCAACCGATCTCCTCACACAACCTCTCTTCAAAAGCAGCGTCCATGTTGTTTTTTCTAGCACATGCCACAGTCACCACCCTGGTAGACGTGTGCAAGTCAGCGTAGTCATAAAAAAATGCAGTCAGTGTGTAAGCAGCTGATGAAATTTACGTCACGTGGACCCTCATGCACACGGAAAGTATAAACTGTCCTTTAAACACCCAAATGTAGAAGCACGGTGTTTTTAATTTATATATTTTCTGCTATGCAGCTCAATTAAATTAAGTAACTTCAACAAAAATAATAATAATAATAATAAGAAGAAGAATAAATAAATAAATAAATAAATAACAGCATGTAGTTCATTGTGATGGCTTACATATCTGAAGCATGTTTCAAGTATCTACAAGCTGATTTTAATAGAGTACTTGGATGAAATTAAATCAATGGCAGCCTGGAAGGTAGGAAAAACAACTCTCATATTTACTTGAGTAGTCTGTTTTGGAGAATGTTGGCAGTAATGCATATGTGTATATAATGTATTTATTGAGCTCAAACATGCAAAATCACATGTATGGTCCTTTAAAATAAGCTTGAATGATGAGTTGATCATTTTTACTTCTGTTGAACCTTGTCTAGCAGTAGTAGGATGCCAACTAAATAACATCAAATGACCCTTTGTATTCCATTAGTATATATATTTTTTATTATAGGAAAGGCCTGCTTCTACCAACAAAATGAAACAGAACAACAATATGGAGACTACAGTTTGCTATGTCCTCACAGGGGCGGACATAGCAATTTGGGGGCCATGGGCAAACACAGGTAAGAGGGCTCTTTCTTTCTTTTCCCCTTTTCCTACCTGGAAATAAAATTCTGCTGATGGTGCAAACTGCAAAAGGTTAAAAAGGGTTTTCCAAACTTCAAAATGTAGGACTAGAACCTGCTGTCACCATCAAATTGACTGATGGGAATTTTAATACAGGGACTAACAACAATCAACTAAATCTAAGCTAACAATTAGTTTACATCACAGCAGGAAAACAAGTCTTCTGTAAAGATATTTTGTACATGGTTAGTTAGAATGAAAACATGATTTTATATTTAGTTTATCTACTTTTGACTGTACTGCTTCTACAATTAAATATCTACTTTCATCTCTCTTTGGCACGCCTCATCAGTATCCTTACAGTATTTGTGGCAGATAAAGGTAAAACTAGCATGTATGTACACAGACATAAAATAGGCTCGTATTGTAGTTACTGAAACTACAATTAGATAGAATGAAGGTCAAGCCGAGTTGATTTTTGTGAGGATTTTGTTTGGGGGTGGGAGAAACAGACAAAGACAGAATCGTTAAAACGGAGCATTTTCAGAGGCAGATCATCACCGTGTGATAAACAGCAGCCTGACATGCTGCAAAAACATCCCAACAAAGGACGGCCTTGTTCCCAGCTGAATTCTTGAACATCATTTTCTGCATTTTCCTGCAAATGACTCAATCTCCACATCCCTCGCCTTCCATTCTGCCAAATTATAATTTTTCAAGCTTGTTCCCTCTTCCTACAAGGATGGGCTGTTTGGAAGTTTCAAAATCTTCAGCTGTGCGAAGGGTTTTGTAATGCCAGAGAAACACAATAAACACATACGCATGCACATACAGTCTAATTGCATGGCCTTTGGGTGGTGGCAGATAGATGGAGACAGTAGTGTCTGGTAAAGGACATGTGACTGTGATTTTTACTCCAAGAGGGAAAGAGGAGGCAGTTAGGAGACATACAAGGCACCTTTGAGGATTCTCTTATTCCTCCTTCATCATCCTCTTTCCCACTTTACTGTCCTTTTGCTGTTGTTGCTGTCACAGCTGCAACAGAGCTCAGACATTTGTGATGACGAGCGAATGAGAGAGAGAGAGAGAGAGAGAGAGAGAGAGAGAGAGCAGCTGTGTGATGCCATTCAGTGTCTATGTGTTATCTGGTGCAAAAGGTCAAAGGTCATGCATAGCCAAAGTAACTCAACGGTGCATTCATGCCTAGGCAACATTATTAAGTTACATTTTCAATAAGACTCTCAAAGGGAATTCTATTAAATGTGAAATAATTTCTATGAGGTTTTGAAAAATCAATAACATGCAATAAAGTAAATTCATATTTTCCAGCAGGAATTAGGTCCTAAAATAACCAATCATCTTTCTTATAGGGGTGACAGGACTTCTTATGGAATATTTTGAAATGTATAGAAATCCTAATGTATTAGTCTTTATCAGCATGCTAATCGAACTTTAGATTAATAACAAATTGTTCAAACAACTATAACCTCCATCCTCAAATAAGAGATTCTGGTCTGAATTCAAACAGAAACATGCTTCTATCCAGACTAAAAAAAACAAACAAAAAAATTCCTACTTGCAAGTGACACATCACTATTCTGTCCCTTTTATTATAGTTCTGCCTGTCGCAACGAAAAAGTCTTATTTTGAACAGTCTGTAGTGGTAAAGTCACAAACTTTTGACTTTATTAAGATTATTTGAGGATGTTGAATTTGATTAAGCCCCTGTTGAACAGGTAACAAAATCTGCTTAATCTGAATGCATGTTTTAAAGGATTTTGAGTTTTGTTTTGTCAGGTTTGGTAGCTCAGTGTCGCTCTGCCATTTAAGGGCAGTGAGCTACGTTAGCATAATGGCTATAAGGTGTAAATGCTAATTAACTTGTTGAACCTGTTAACCTGGAAAGGTAAAGTTGTGATGAGGCTGCATTGTTATTTACAGTCCTTTGCTGTTGTGTTTTTAACAGCTCTTTATATAGTGGCTATAAAAAGGGAAGCACAAATTAAACTTCATTAAACCACCAGTCAAGAATCGCCCTTTATTTGGCTGCCATGCTGGATTTGCAGTGAAACAGTGGCTATTATGAAGAGTAGAAACTTAAAACACCACTACCACACCAAATGTGGCATATATATACACACACATACATATATATATATATATATATATACACATGGAGATGAGAACCATAAAACTTAACTTATCAAGCTAACAACAATCAATTTTCAAGTGAAGAACTCAAGCACTAAAGAATGCCTGGCCATGACATCTTCTACGCCCAAGTTTAAGGACTTCATTACATAACGAAGGTGTCACTTATCCCACTCTGTATACATATTCATACTTTTTGGAACTTAGAGGACCATATCAGTGATTTTGCATGTTTAAGCCCAATAAATACTACCCACATACACGTTACGTTACTAGAAACCATTTTCCAAAAGCGTATTTCAGTTTTTCTGTTACTTTGAGGAATCCCTTAATCTTTCAAAATTGAATGTTCAGGTGATGCACCAAGCTTAAAATTCCATGTTTCATCCACTAACACATATGCCTAAATGTAGACAGTATGGTCATTTTTAATTCCTCTGTAAAAGCCATCTTATGCTGGGACTATATTCCCTGGAGGAGACATACGTTTTCTGTGCAGGTTGGACCTGTTAATAAAGTTACTTTGGCAAAAAAAATTAATGGATGTTTTGTTTGCTGTGATGATTACATATCTCAAGACTGTTTCAAATCTGTACAAGTTGATTTTTATAGCGTGCTGGAATGAACAGAAACCAATGGCAGTCTGGAAGGTAAAAAAAAAATTATATTATTTATCACTCCAGTAGTATGTTTTGAAAAATTATTGTCAATCTATAACATGTATGGAGGTTGTATATATTGTGGCCAGTATGATCCTAACTTGGCTCATCAGACTTGTGGAGTCCATGCTGCTGGAGTGATGCTGTCATTAAAGCAAAAGGGGGGCATACCAAATACTAAGATATTCAGATATTCATACTAAATACTAAGATATTCAGATATTCATACCAAATACTAAGATATTCAGATATTCATACTAAATACTAAGATATTCAGACATTCGTTTCATGAAAATTGAATATATTAGGCTCAAACATTCAAAATCGATGGTATGCTCCTTTAATCAACCATTCTTTCTTACAGTGTATCATTAATTGCTGCTTCAGGAAATGTAGCTTTAAATGTGAGCTTGCTCCTATAGTTACCAAAACTCACATGACACAATATCAGGATTCTGATTGGCTGTTCAGCTCAAAGTTCCATTTCAACTGAATGCAACTAAGGTGTGTATTATTTTTCAGTTAACTAAGTTAAAAGTTTCCCCAAAACAGGTTTTCTTTCCACAATTATCATCTCCACTCTCTAGTTATGTAGTTCCACATACTTAATAAAGTAACACACAAATAAAAAATAAATTACTGCAAAGTAGCAATACAAAAAACTCTAAACACACAGTTCATAACACAAGCTGAAACCTGCTGAGACCGAAAACAGGAAACACAAGCCCAGTCCTCAAAAACAAGAAAAGGATGATTACAGAATACCAGCAGGGATCAGCCACAGGTAACTAAACTCTCTCTCTCTCTCTCTCACCTGGGACCCTTACNCCACCCATACACTCCACCTTGCCCCCTATATATCAATTTCCTTTAGATGTTCCCCCTCACACAATTGAAGTAACTAGATTCTTTCCTTGGCCCAGCCAGCGGAGATATGAAGAGAACACACAATGGGCTATTCATTAAGGTAGCAACATGCACACACACACACACACACACACACACACACTGAAACCCACCTGACCTGCAACAGCACCATCCGTCTCTCAAAGCCCACACACGTATTTATACACCACATCCTCATATAACATATGTGTACACATCATATAAGCAGGTAAACACATACATGCACACAAACACATACAAACACATTCAGGAGCACACACTCACACACACCCATGCGCGCACACTCATGCTTACACAAAATCCCACAATCCTACCTCGCTCCCCAGCTGTAGTGAAAACCCATCCAAGTTCTTGCCACCCTTCCTCCACACCCCTACGACCCCCCACACACACACACACACACAGTCGGTATCTCAGAGAAAGAAAGATGAACACAACAGAAAAGGAAATTTGGGGGACTGAGCACAAAGGGAGGATTCACAACATCAGACAGGCATTGACGAGGGGGACCTATTTAAATGTAACACAGCTGCATCGATTTATTAAGAAAGATGGGTGGAAAGAAAAGAAAAGGTCAGAAGGGTCTTGTGGAGGCTAAATTTTTTTAGGAACCCTTTGAAGATTCCTTGACATTTTAATTGGAGGATATAATTGATATTTATTGCGATTAGGGAAGAATCCGTGAATTGTAGAGATTCAGCCTTTCATTGTGAATTGCACATTAAAGGACAAGGGTAACACCAAGCATCCACCCTGCTGAAGTGCCCTTGAGCAAAACTCTGAATCCCAACCTCTCTGCTTATGACTCTGACCTCTGACCTCCATGTGTAGGAGGAAAACAAAATTCAATATCACATTATTACGGCAGCTAATTTGCCATTTATCACAACAATTTGAGAGAGTTGATTATATTTAAATAGCGTGCGCACACACACACACACACACACACACACACACACACACACACACAGCAGCAGCAGCAATCTCTTCTCTGCTTCAGGCTGCAATAACAATTCCTTCTGCAAGGTTGACTGATCAACTTCAACAGAAGAAATATACACACCTGCACACACAGGTGCAAGGGGAGAGAGAGAGAGAGAGAGAGAGAGAATCCTTTTCTTTGACTACTTCAAACATTACACAGTAATCTACTAATATCATTTCCATCTCTCTCTCTCTCTCTCTCTCTCTCTCTCTCTCTCTGACCACAGAATTAAAAACGATGACTTTATCATCCTAATAAAGTGTTATTCTGTTCACTAAATGGTCATCATTTGATCAGATTTCCTCCTGTGTGTCTGAAACAGGAAACAGGAAAAAGGGCAACGCTCCCCTCTTTCAATCTTTCCATCTTTGCTGTCCTTTCTACATCTGCGTTACACAAAATATAACATATTCGGATGCAAACTGTGTAAAAGCATCATCTTTAAACAACAACACACTAACCAGCTGACTGATATGATTAATAAATATACTGTAGATATCTGATCTCTTTCCACTGAAACATAAAATAAACTAAGATCAGTGCAAGAGTTTCTAATTTAACATATTAATAAATGAAGACAGTTAAAAGAAAGAGGCAAAAAAAATTGCTCCTTTAAAGGACAATACTGGCGATTTTGTATGTTTGAGCCCAATATGTACAACCCTCATATATGTTATGTTACTGACAACCATTTCCCAAAGCATACTACTTTAGCAGAAAATTTCAGATTGTTTATCCTGCTTTCCAGATTACCATTTGTTTCAGTTAATTCCAGTACACTATTAAAATCAACTTGTAGAGACTTGAAATGGACTTGACAGCATGTATTACAGTTTTTGCCGAACTAACTTTATTTAACCAGTCCAACATGGAGCTGCTCAGAGGATAGTATGTATAGTCCCAGAAGACGCTGCTTTTACAGATAAATAAAAAAAAAAAAAAAAAANAAAAAAAAAAAAAAAAACTGATCATCCTTTCTACACTTATACATACATGTTAGCAGACTAAACATTGAATTTTAAGGTGGATGCATCACCTGCACATTTGATTTTGAAAGACTAAGAGATTTGGCAAAATAACAAGAAAACTAAAATACGGGTTCATGTTTTGGAAAATATTTGTCAGTAATGTGATGTGTGTGTGTGGGTAGTACTTATTGAGCTTAAATGTGCAAAATTGACGGTATGCTCCTTTAAACAATATTACAGATATCACTAAATCAAATGACTCCCTGTAATGTGGAAGGGTTGGTTGTACTGCCAGTCCCACTGAGGAACAACACAGTCAACACACATATTTATGCAGCTTTTAGTTTGTCTCTCTGGCTGAGTCAGTCCAGCTTTCACTGACCCCCTTTTAAAACTGCATCCATGTTGCTGTGTTTCTGCTAGAGATGTGTTCACATTAAAGAACCATACCACCCAGTTTAAGCGTTTGAGCCTAAAATATTCAATTTTCATATGTTACATTACTGACAATCATTTCCCAAAGGATAAAACTGTATTTCAGCTTTTCTGATATTTTGCAAAATCTCTTAATCTTTCAAAATCAAATATTCAAGTGATACATCCACCTTAAAAATTGATGTTTCACCTAGTTACGCAGCCTTATGAAGTCACGGTCCTTTAAATTTTTCCATAAACGCAGGTCTTCTTTGGGACTATATTCCCCGGTGGAGACATACATTCACTCTGTACTTTTTATTGTGTTTAAATGCTAAAAATACAAACCTTCTAAAAAAAAAAGAACCTGAATACACATCTTGTTGGTGATGATGGTGATGATGGATTACCTATCCCCAGAATGTTTCAAGTATCAACAAGTTGATTTTAATAGCGTACCAGAATGAACTGAAACCAATGGAGGTCTGGAAGGTTAACTCACCGTTCCAGTAGTATGCTTTGGGAAATGATTGTCAGTAATGTTACATGTATGAAAATTGAATATATTAGGCTCAAACATGGGTGATATGGTCCTTTAACTGTAAGAACTTGTCATGTTGAATAAAAATCTGTTAATTAACGAGACATTGGTTGGTTCAGAAACCAAAGCTGGATCCCTGATGTATAGTTGAAGAAACTAGAGATTAATAAATAAAAATTCACTATACTCCNCCCCCCCCGATGAAGCTTTGGAGGAATCACAGGAAAATGGGGTGTTGGAGATTCCTGGTCTCATTGTCATAGAACTGCGTGGCCTTTTAAACTTCTAAAATAGGCCATATTCCTGACCTCTGACTGTCACCCATGTTCTCTTTCTCTCTTCCTGTGTGTGTGTGTGTGTGTGTGTGTGTGTGTGTGTGTGTGTGTGTGTG
>VXCM01004096.1:59643-74067 GCA_014773175.1 Lucifuga dentata
TGTGTGTGTGTGTGTGTGTGTGTGTGTGTGTGTGTGTGTGTGTGTGTCAGTCTGCTGGAATGTGCGTATCTCCATCTGTGCCACAACAAACTACATCATCTGTGTCACATGGCAAGACATGCCTCTGTCATTAGCTCTCTTTTAAACGCGCGTGTGTGTGTGTGTGTGTGTGTGTTTGTCTCTGTGTTCACACAACACATTTCAGNCTCTCTTTTAAATGCGCGTGTGTGTGTGTGTGTGTGTGTGTTTGTCTCTGTGTTCACACAACACATTTCAGATTTCTGACACACATTTCATTTCAGATTCACATTTCTGCTGTGTTCTTTGTGTTGTAATCATCATCTCTTAAGGTGGAAAAATCTAAATTGTCTTTATGTTATATTTTCATATTTTGAGAATGAACAGCGCAGACTGAATCTCAGTAGTTATGTGCTGTAAATATACCTTTATTGAATGATAATTTCCATAAAAATATAATATATTCACTGTTAATTTAGGAGTGAAATTTCATAAATTAAATATTCCCCATTTGTATTAATTAAGCCCACTAATAATACACTAGCTTCCTAATTATGTTTCTTATTCATCTTATCACATCAGAAAGTAGAAATCTTAATACTTTTAATTAAAGCTTAAACCACTGAGTGTCAATTATTTTGTAAAAATCATACAGAGTTAAAGGATTTAATGATTTTGTACCAGATTTTCCCACATTTAGATTTTATTTGCTTCAAAATATAAAAAGGCTTACATTCTGATACTGTTAAAAAAAATTTAAGTGTCTTTACTTATATTTTTCATTTTTAAATGTCGCACTAAGAGCCATTCTCAGTATAAATATATTTATACTGATACTAAACTGCCTTTATTTTTCATTCATTTTATTTTAAGCTGTAAGGCCTCAGACCAAAGAATGAAGCAAACTTGACACACAAAAAAAAATAATATGTACCATAACAAAAACAAACATGCCGAATTTACAAAAGACAAACTATAATAATATTTTGTGACGTCATCTTCAAATGCTTTTACATGACGTGTTACTTGTAGTGAAATGATAAAAGACTTAAACATCAAGATTTATTTATTTTTTTTTTTTGGATTTTAATAATTGTATGGCAATTGTTGGCTTATTACTTTCCTCCGATTACAATAAATATTTTTATGCCTCGCTGTGATATAATTTAATTTCCTTCACTGTGGAAGTCTGTGTAAAATGTCAAACCATCCATCATCATCCGAAATTAATATTTATCACACTTTGTTTAGAGTTATTCGGAGAAGTATTTGAAGGCATTTTTCCCTTCAGAAAATTGCTTTATAGATGTCATGCTATAAAATTCATCCGCTGATATTCCAATGACAGACAAAAAAAAAAAAAAAAAAAAAAGATCACAAATACATATTTATGAAGCATTTTGTCGCGCTGCCAGATATCTAAATTCTGGTTAATTGGACCAAAAATCAACTTATTATGTCCTCAGAAAAATGAATCACGTGGAAGGACATCTTTAATCTGATCTAAAACTCATTAATAGACGTAACAGTGGAACTTCTGGGCCTGTTCCTCCTCTCTCCACCTTGCGTACACACACACACACACACACACACACACACACACACACACACACACACCGAAAGCAACACTCACTGAGGTCGGGCCACAGATCCTTAGCTGGAGGGCAGGAGAGAAATCCCCGGTGCGGCTCTGTGAGCGTCCCCGCTTTAAAGCTTCAGCAGGCGGACAGTCCCAGCACAGCTCCCCGGGCAGAACGGCGCGCTGCTGGAGCATTTTTCCTCCTGTGTCAGCGCTGGTTGAGACGCGCACAAAGAGTGGCGGTACAAGGGGAAAGACACAAGGCTTTTCCTTCTTTTTCTTTTCTTTTTTCATATGCACAGAACTGCTTTTTGTTCTTCTTTTTCATTTAAGTGGGTAATGGGAAGGGGGCTGCTCGTTTTGATCACATGATTACAGTTCACCTGAGATAAAACAAAGGGCGCAAAGAACGGAGAGGAGAGAGAGAGGGGGAAGAGAATCAAACAGAGAGATGCACTCATGGTTAGGATTCCCTTATCACAGTCAACATTCATGAAAAAAAGCGGCGATGCTTTAGGATCGGGGGCCAGCGTGTAGCATGGATGGGATAAAAGGGGACATTGTTGTGCAGAACAGCGCCGCTGTTTGTGTCCGTGCGGCCCGTAACGTCTCTCTCGTCTCTGCTTTCTGGATTTTCCTCCAATACTGTTTGGGTTTAAAAGGCTCTTCTCAGTAAAAGCGCGTTGATGCAATAATAAAACTCACACATGAGGATGAGGAGGCGAAGTGGACGTGACACATTCTCCACCAGCGCCAAGAGGGAAGAACAAGGTCAATCCAATTGGATAAAGTTCCTCAGGTTCACCATGAAGGAGCAGCAACCTCGAAATAAACTGAAATATAGGATTTATTATTGATATAATTTCACATTTATGTACAGCTAAAAGTGGTTAAACCGATGTCACTGCATTTCTGATGACAAAAGAAACGTTATATCTCCAGAAAGCCACCTTCTTATTTGAGCGTATACAAGTGCGCAAAATCTGAGAAACAGACGCGCAATTCAGCACCTTTTCCAGTGAATCTGTCTTTTTTAATGAAATATAAAAGGGGGGACCACATATGATCAGTAAAGACACAGAAAAGATCAGCAAGGCCATTCAACCACTCTGAGAGTTTTAGCTGCTATTAACAGACAAAAAAAAACAAAAAACAAAACAAAACAAAACAAAAAAAAAAACTTAGAAATTCATGATAGAAATTTTTGTTGCATCTATGGTAAATCCTGAAATCTGATTTCAGGTTCTGGGACAACTTCACCTCCTGGCAAGGTGCATGGAAGAGTGCAATCCTTGGGGAGAAGACAGCAACACTTGTCCTTTAAAACCGACTTTAATTACAGTAAAACAAATCGACGCGTTTAGCTTCGAGGCCTTCATCAGAGTTATCAGAGTTTTAAAGAAACTTAAAACTCCTGAATCTGAAGGAATCTGAAGAACGTTTTGTATATTCTAATAGCTCGACTAAACCCTGAAAATGGATGGAAATAGCAGAACAACCAATCCCAAAATCCTGATTTGGTTTGGTAGTTATTTATAGAATGTAAAGATTTTAGATGTTCATGTGAGCTAATTTAACTCCAATATATAGTTTCTCAAAGGATGAAATCACCATTTAGGTTTAAGAAAAAAGACACTTATCTCTGTAATATTTCGCCTTTTCAAATGAAGGTCAAAATATGGTTTGTGTAATTTCTCATATAATTCTACTTTCAAAAATGAAAATACCTGCATGACAGAATATAAGTTTAGATAATAAGACGACGTGTATATCCTTACGCAAAGTTAACAAAGGATAACATGATAACATGCAAAATAAAAACAATATTATAAGTGGATCCATCGCACATTTAAAACCGTAGTCAGACTAAAACAACAAAAATGCTATTTTTTCTTTTTATTCATCATGATTTAGGTAGAGAGAGATGCTGCTGTGTGAGGTGTGAATATTGATAAACAATATCTTTTGAATATCTGTTGATAAAGATATAGATTTCTCTCTCTCTCTCTCTCTCTCTCTCTCTCTCTTTCTATCTCTCTCTAACTTATCAGNATTTCTCTCTCTCTCTCTCTCTCTCTCTCTCTCTCTTTCTATCTCTCTCTAACTTATCAGCCAATCACAGAGCTTAATTCTCTGGCCTGCATCATTGTAGGGTTTGCTGCTCCTTTAAGACTTGTCCTCCCCACTTTTTTTTCTCTCTCTCTCTCTCTCTCAGCCTCATACAAGGGGCTCTTTAAGTCCCGGTACCGACACAGAGCGTGCATTCATACCGAGGCAGCGCGAGCGAGGGGGCTGGGAGCGAGCGTCACTTTTGGAAACAGGGGAACTGACGGATTCTCGTGGTAAACCGGCGACCTCCTTTTTCTCATTACTGAAGTAAGATGCTTAGCATTTCCAAGTCTTCTATCTCTGCTGCAGAAGGCTGCTCTCATGCTGCTGCTTTCTCATTTATTCAACCAGGAACTATAGATATAAGAACTAGACTGAGAATTAGATTTAATGTTACTTCTAATAACAATTAGGTCATTTTGAATATTTTCTAGGGCTGTTTGTAAACTATCTGAGCATAATGCCATTGAAAAGTTTCCAAATGAACTTTACAGCATCAGAAAAGCTTTATCCATTTTGTGACACTAAATGTTTGTTTTGATAAAGTTTGATGTAACATGTATGTTACATCTGTTACTGAATTATTTATTTATTTATTTATTTTATTTATTTATTTTGGTTTTGATTTCTGAGATGATTTCATGGTTTTTCAGGTCATCTCAACAGAGATTTAAGAATTTCTTGACTAATTTGTGAGATATACTGAAAACATTTTCGTAGAAGGCAATTGGTTAAGCATGTTATCAGGAATCAGGTTTATAAAAGTTGGAGTTAAGTTTTTAATTAATTAATATTACACTGACAAATTAGCCTTAACGCGAATTGATTTATTTCGAAGGAAAACTACAAATTAGTTCTTCAAACTATTTTTTCCTTTCAGATGAACTTCACTTATTTACACCTTGTGTGATAATGGCCTTTTGTTTGGGGGCTGAATGAATGAAATAACGCCATAAATAAAAGCTTTTGTTAATCTAATTGAAATAAACAGGACTAAAAAAAGACAAAAAAAGAGGAAATACTTTCGAACAAGCAAATTAAGGCCAAGTTATTGGTAAGTCAAGCGGAGGTAATGAGCTTTCACAGCCGAAATTCATTACGCACGACAATACGCTCAATAATGTAAGTTAATAACACATTTAAAATGATTTAAAGGAGGCGTAGAAAACAATTTACACATTGTGAGCAGCTTAAGATAAGAAATTATATAACAGTTGCCCACATGCGGACTGGCACAAACTGACGCACATTAGCGGATAATTTATTATTCTCGTACTTTTCTTAATTTCAGGTGCTGGAAACAAACTATGCTTTTTAAAAATAATGTTGCCATTGATGAAAGCTGAATCATTACCATTCAGCTAAGTGATTCTTCTAATTTAGCAGTAAAGCCTGCAAAAACAGGCTAAATGTACGCAATGGCCATTTGGGTCCTTTACGCACGGTTTTTGCGCATGCTCTCTGGAGAGTATAGACGCATTGTACAGGCGTGATGAGCGTCTGTGAAGTTGCTCTGCAGACAGGTGGCAGGCGAATATAATTATTAATGCGTCTTGGACAGATGGCGAAGCTTCAGAGACCCGATGCTGGAAACGGATACGATTCCTGACGTCCACTTTGATGTAAATTGCTGCTTTTCAGAACACGGCAAAACTTTTATTAAGAGCCGCTCGGCATATAAACTCTGATTTAACTGTCTCTCAGCCAAACTAGCCAAATATGTTCAGCATTAGCAGAAATCAAAGGGTAAACTATCACCAATTTAAGTAGAAAATGTCTTTTGGGGCATGCGCACTGTGAGGTATATGAATTAATTAAAAAAAAAAATTTCCTCAAAAAGGTGGATGACCTGGGTGTTAAAGGATCATACTCGTGGTATTGCATGTTTGAGCCCAATATATACAAGCCGCGTACACGTTAGACAACCATTACTGGAGTGATTAATATTAGAATTGTTTTTCCTATCACCATTTACTGCCATTGGTTTCAGTTCATTGCAGTACGCTATATAAAATCAACTTGTAGAGACTTGAAACATGCTTGAGATAGGCCTAAGTAGTCTATCACACCGAGCATTAAGTCTATTAAATGTTTTATGAAGTAACTTTATTTAGCCTATCCAACATGGAGCTGCATGAAAAAGCATGTATGTCTCTTCCAGGGAATAGTCCCAGGATAAGACAGCTTTTATCGTGAAGTTATAAGGATTGTCTCTCAATCTTGCATAAATCTTAGCGGGCAAAACATTGATCACCCGAACATTTGATTATGAAAGATTACGAGTTTTGGCAAAATAACAGGAAAACTAAAATACAGTTTTCTGATTTGGAAAATGGTTGGCGGTAATGTAATCTATATGTATTGGGCTCAAACATGCAAAATCACTGGTATGGTCCTTTAAGTGGGTTTACCCTCTCCAATCCCTGGTCGAGCCACGCCGAGCAGCACAGTTAATCTACACATGAGCACGCAGACTGTCAAACTGACGAGCTGTTTTATAATGTCACTTGACGTGGGTGAAAATGGGCAAGATCCTTAATTTGGCTGCAATCTGACACCAGGTGGAAAACAAACCACCGGGCTGTGCGTGTCGCTGGTTCACAGGAAGTTTCGCTGATTTAGGAGGTGAAGCTGGAGGCAGGGTGTTGATTTAATGCACAAAACAACGACGCATTTTGCTCCCTGTGCGCCTGTGCGCGCACTTTATAACAAACAGACTGTGTCTAATCCACACACGCGTACAGATACGCACGCACACGGGGTTTATATTTCCAGCGGCGGGCTATGTTTATCCAGGAACTGCAGAGTATAAATCCAAGGTCTGTGCTGCTGCGACCTCATATTATTCCAACACTTTCTCTCTGGGGAGCTTGGAATAACTGCAAAAACTTGAACAGTAGCTTGTTTTGGGGGGCAGAGGCTCGGACTGAAGAGATGCGCATGCGTCACAGGCGGACCTCAACACCTATCAAGTGCCAGTTTTTATTTATCCTATAATAATTACGAACTTTTATACACATCCATGATCATTTTCATGAAAGATCCACTGGAGAGGCAGGTGTTTAAGTGATGCAGGAGATAAGATCATAAAGTCTTCATAAATAAAACATGTGGAAATACTTTTAGATCACTACAATGTTTTTTTTTTTTTTAATAGGAGTCATATTTCTTTATTATGAATTATTTGAGGGACCTTAACCTGTACGAATAACGTGCTAGCAGAGTGGAAGATGGTGACAAGTAGGGGTACAGCGTGGGTGGATGGGGTGGGGCATGTTCTTTCATGGGGCCCAGAATTCCTAGTTGTGGCCCTGCAAAATATTGAAGAAAATTAGAATGTATTTGTAAGCTGATGAAAAAGGCCACGTCGTTCAGGTTAAATTATTTTGGTCTTGTTTTATATCGAATAATTTCTAACACTAACCCAAAAATCTCTTTCCTCAAAATGCAATCGAGACTTCTATAGATTTCCTTACAGACTTTAGTCAGGTTTTAATTGCCAGACATGCTGCAGAGACATTTACGCACTACACCTCTGACGCCCCTCGCCACTCTGTGCTGTTTCAGGTCCTTCTTGTTGGATTTCAACCGCAGTACGACTGGAGGAGAGAGAGAGAGCGAGAGAGAGAGAGAAGGGGAAGTGAGGCGGGAAGTGAGACTGGGTGAGGTTGGCACAGACTTTTTGTGTATTTGGAGGTAATCTGGGGTCCGCGGTGCGCACTGAGCCGCCTATGATACCAACAACCCGGATGGAAAGAACGTTAACGAGGAACCCTCACAGAGTTCTGCAACGTAGGCTGAGAGTAGAGACTGACTGGCAGTTTATATTATAAATATTTAGAGGATCCAGAGGTGCTAGCAGCAGTAAACCGAAGCTCTGCTTCACGGTCTCCGTGCGTTACTGTAGGAAAACAGAGAAACAGGAACCAGTCGGGTGAGAGCNCTGCTTCACGGTCTCCGTGCGTTACTGTAGGAAAACAGAGAAACAGGAACCAGTCGGGTGAGAGCTGAGCGCAGGAACTGCTGCGGTCCCTCTGCGCACCTGGAAGCTTGTGTCCGCGGGAAGATGTCCAGAGAAGAGCAGAGCTTATCAGAGGTCGAACTCAGTCCCGGTATGTCGGATGACAGCCGGTCCCTATCACCAGGTCACTCCTCCGGTGCTGCTGGCGGGGGAGACTCTCCTCTCCACGGGCAGCAGCAGCAGCCCCAGCTGGCGAATCTGGACGACGTGACGGCGGGCTGCTCATCCGCCAAATCCGACGACGAGGACGAGCGCTTCCCCTCCGGTATCCGTGAGGCGGTGAGCCAGGTGCTCAACTGCTACGACTGGACTCTCGTACCCATGCCAGTGCGCGTGAACTCCGGAAGCAAGAGCAAGCCGCATGTAAAGAGACCCATGAACGCCTTCATGGTGTGGGCGCAGGCTGCGCGGAGGAAACTGGCGGACCAGCACCCACACCTGCACAACGCGGAGCTCAGTAAGACCCTGGGGAAGCTCTGGAGGTGAGGGACAGTCCTTATCAAATCCTTATCAAATCCATGTCAAATGACGATAATAAATCACTGCAAAGTCTGAGTGTCTGCTGCTGATGATGTGGTGTTGAGTTCAGAACATTTGGGGCTCAACTCAAAAACAGGAGCAAAGTGGCTCCAGAAAGTTAGAAAATTAAGTTTCAACAGAAAAATGCATCAGGAGCAATTTAATCTCAGTGGTCAATCAACATATATGTAAAGATATATGAAACATTTAGATATTTCAAATAAAAATTTTTTTTTTGATATATCACATAACATTCACTTTGATCAAAAAATAACATTTTCCTTAATGTCCTTGCTCTGTCCAAAGTGTCAGGCTTTTAAGCTTGGGGTTATTCATCAAAGTTACACAGCCAGCAGAGAAATAAAGGATATTTTTGTTTGGTTAAGATTAACATTAAATTACCCAAATAAATGGTTCAGTTTAGCCTGCCTGACGTGCTTTACAAGATCTGAACTGCAAAGTGAAAAGTAGCAGCTCTTCATTCAGTTGACCTTTGGTCCCAAATTCCCCAAATTTTCTGTTTCCTGTTTTTTTTTTTTTTTTTTTTTTTTTTTTAATTTGTGCTCTCACTCTTCCAGGGAGTAAAAGTCATACAACATTTCAAACGTGGAGGGTCATATAGATGCTTTTATTCAGAAACAGGGTGGGGAAGTGGAAAGCACTTAAAATAGACTGATTAAACACTTAAAATGCACTGCTGTAAACACAGAAATGACCACCAGAGAATGATTCACCATGAATGTTTTGATGTGAGCAATTATGTACAACCTCCTGCTTGTTTCTGGACTATTTGATTTAAGTGCTTGGTTTTTGGCTATTTTTTTGCATCAGGGCACAAATGTGACCTTGTTTATGAAGCCCAAATGTAGCTGATTAACACAGCCCTCCCTCATATGAGCTGATCTGTGCCTACCAGCCTGCAGACTCTCATTTTTGGTCACAGATCATCAGCTGAGAATTGGTTCTGTCTGCTGCAGGGTGAGTTTGATGCAGTCACATGTTCCCTAATGCACTTTGATTTCATACAGCACTTAATTACCGACTGCTTGAAGCAAATGACTCCCAGAGGAATTAGTGAGCTCCACCAGAAAGCAATAACAGCAGTCTTTTGCCTTCCTTCCTTCCTTCCTTCCTTCCTTCCTTCCTTCCTTCAGTCAGTATAGCATGTAGCCTCAATATAATTGAAAAATGTTTTTCGCCTTGTTTCAGTGTGAGGGAAAAAATTTAAATTGAAACTTTATTTCGCCTTTAAAGAACTTGACTTTATTTTAAATAGTATTTCCAATACTCAAGTCAAAATGGGTGCACCAGAGTAAAATAAGTTTTTATGATCAACCTCATAAAAGGCTTTTACCACATCAGATTTATGCCTGGGTGCTGATTTGTCTCTCTGATCATCGTGCACCCCTGTAGGTTCAAATTCTGTCAGACCATCTCCGCTCTGTGTTCCTCCTCTGTGCTCCTTTCTCACACTGAACACTCACTATTTGCCCTATCAGAAGGTCAGAAAGGTTAAATTGATTAACCGCGTAAGGATCGAGCATGAATTGGATGAAAACTTGACCTTGAGCTCAGGCGTGATTGGTTAATTAGCCCAGAAACACCATGAACAGGGAGACTGAGAGGGGTCAGGGTTTTCTCATGCCAGTCCTGCAGCAGTATAGTAGTAACACAGAACTTATTTTGGGGTTTGGAGACAGGATGCATCTTTGGCCTGAATAATTGCATTACTATCCAGCGGCCAAATCTCTGGAGGCATAACTTTAGATGCAGCTGTGCAGATAGAATCAATGGTGCTACCTGGAACAACAAAGGAGGAATTTGGACATTCTGCACTATAAATGCACAAATATACACTGAAAATGGACCATGCTGATTATGGAAAGTATGTTACCAATGGGGCATATGATCTGCGAGACATATTGAACCATATGCAATGTCTTCATATTATATATATATATGTGCCCGAATCCAGACAAAAGCCCCTTAAATGTAATTTCCTATTCCATTAGCAAACAAATTACATGGAAGGATTTCTGACTGAAGGTCATTGACCTCCTCCAGAATATGGAGTGTTAAGAATTCTCAGTATTCATGTTACCAGTCACACTAAATGTTCTCAGATGATGACCATTTCCTTATACTAACAGAAAAGCTGCTTAAATTCGAGTCCAATAATGCGATCTAATAAGTTTTGATTTCTGGTAGATGTATTAAGATTTTTCCCCCTTTTTCTCCTTTTTTCCCCCATCGCATCGGCAAACCCTACATACTGTGTATTCTCTCTTCATACAAGGCTTCTCAATGAGAGCGACAAGCGTCCCTTCATCGAGGAGGCGGACAGGTTGAGGAAGCAGCACAAAAAGGATTACCCGGACTACAAGTACCAGCCGCGACGTCGAAAGAATGGGAAGACTGGCTCTGGGTCAGGAAGTGAGGCTGACGGCCATTCAGAGAGCGAGGTCAGCCACAGCCAACCCCGCTACAAGGGCCTTCATCTGGATGTGTCCCTCAGTGGGGCAGCTGGGTCCCCTCTAGGTNCCCCGCTACAAGGGCCTTCATCTGGATGTGTCCCTCAGTGGGGCAGCTGGGTCCCCTCTAGGTGATGGGCACCACCCTCATGCTGCAGGTGGGCTGCAGGATCCTTCTTACCCCTCCTACTCCACTGACATCTTTTAGATCAGCTTTGATAGAAAACACACAGATAATAAATGCAGGTGTTGCTTTCTGTTCTCTTGTGTCTCTGCAGGCCAGAGCCACAGTCCCCCCACGCCTCCCACCACCCCTAAGACGGACCTTCAGTCTGGGAAAGCGGGAGAGGGAAAGAGGGAGGGTGCTGGGAATGGGGGTTCCCGTGGCGGGATGGGAGCAGATGGAAGCTCGGGTGCTCCGGGTTCCGGGAAACCTCATATTGATTTTTGTAACGTGGACATTGGCGAGATGAGCCATGAGGTGATGGTCAACATGGAGCCTTTTGACGTCAACGAGTTCGATCAGTACCTTCCTCCCAACGGGCACCCGGGAGTCGGGCAGAGCGCCAGTGCAGGAGTATCTGCAGCAGGTTCCCCGACTTCCCCGTACGCTTACAGCATCTCCTCGGCTCTGGCAGCCGCTGGCGGACACTCAGCAGCCTGGCTCTCCAAGCAGCCGCCGCCACAGCAACATCACGCCTCCCCCCTGAACTCTGACCCCTCCAAGGCCCAGATCAAAAGTGAGGCCGGAGGTCCTGAAGGACACTTCACCGAGGCAGCCTCAGCAGGCTCCCACGTCACCTACACCCCCCTCACCCTCCCTCACTACAGCTCCGCCTTCCCCTCGCTGGCCTCCAGGGCTCAGTTTGCTGAATACGCCGNCCCTCCCTCACTACAGCTCCGCCTTCCCCTCGCTGGCCTCCAGGGCTCAGTTTGCTGAATACGCCGACCACCAGGCCTCAGGCTCTTACTACTCTCACTCCAGCCAGGCTTCAGGGTTGTATTCAGCCTTCTCTTACATGGGGCCCACCCAGAGGCCCCTGTACACGGCCATCTCCGACCCAGCCAACGTACCGCAGTCACACAGCCCCACACACTGGGATCAGCCCGTTTACACGACATTGTCACGGCCATGACACACGACAGAGCCAGAGGACGCCGGTGCAGCTTCAGCCCCATCGTCAGAACCTCAGAGCAGCAGGAGGACAGTCGGTGGTGTTGATGGTGAAAGTGGGCTGGATCAGGCGGAGCGGAAAGGCACCGAGGGATTTTGCTGGGGAGGCAGGAAGGGAGACACCCCGTCTTGCCCAGACACAGAAATGCTGTCATAGTCTAAGGATGAGCTGGGAGANGAGACACCCCGTCTTGCCCAGACACAGAAATGCTGTCATAGTCTAAGGATGAGCTGGGAGATTTATGCCTCTGAAGCGCGGCTGATTATTTGGGGCACACGGTGAAGTACAGTCACAGAATGTGTTACGTCTGGGCGTCTAGGTGCCGGAGACCTGGATTTGATTTGCCTCCAGGAACTTTAAAGAACACAATTGCCAGAGTTCATGGGTGGGGAGCCAAAGAGGGACCGTGTCCTATAGACACTATACACCTGCACCTCCTACTGGCTGTCAGAGCGTCTGTTCAGTTTTGGGGATGTGGGAATAACATGAAGCTCCATATATGTTACACCCAATGTCAGGTTTTGTGTGTGTGTGTGTGTGTGTGTGTTGGCAGTGACCGTGATGCACACTGGAAATTGGCAAAATCTGAAATAGAACGATAGAACGTACTGTATTATTTTAAGATGCAAACTTTGAAAGAAAGCACGGATGGGTTTGGCTCTTCATGTGAAGTGTGTGTTTTTGTGTGTGGTGTGTGTGAGAGAGCCATATGAAATGTGTGAGAATGGAGTGTGCCAAATGGTTTGGCTGTGGTGTGTTTGTGTCACCTTTCAGCACACAAATGTTAGTTTGTATTGTTTTGTTTTTTTTAATTAGTACAAAATTTGGTAGTCACTTAAAATGCCTTACATACTTAATAAAAGGACCATACTGGTGATTTTGCATGTTTGAGCCCAATATACACATATATAGATATTACATTACTGACAACCATTTCCCAAAACATAGTACTATTGGGCTGGTAAGTATTAGAATTGTTTTTTGTATTATTATAATTGTTATTAGAATTGTATTAGATTGTATTGGAATTGTTCTTCCAGACTGCCATTGTTTCAGTGCATTTCATTTCGCTGTTACAGTCAACTAGTATGAACTTGAAATGTGCTTGAGATACATATTCCACCACAATATGGAGCTCCGTGGAAGAAAATGTATGCCTCCTCCAGAGAATATAGTCCCAGAAGAAATCAGCTTTTACTGAGAAATTTCTACATTCAGATGTACATGTTAGCAGGTTCATGTACATGTTAGTTAGGTACATGTTAGCAGGTGAAACACTGAATTTTAAGGCAGGTGTATCACCTGAGCATTTGATTTTGAAAGGTTAGATGATTTGGCAAAAATACGGTTTTATGTTTTGCAAAATGGTTGTCAGCAACGTAACATGTAGGTATTTATTGGGCTTGAACATCCAAAATCACTGGTATGGTTCTTGAAAATGCCTTAAAATGCCACACAGCAGCCATCAAAGCACACTGAATTTAGGTGAAGTATTCATTTTGTCAAAATACATTTTTCACTGTGATTAAAAATATCAGTTTAGCTTATTGAATGTGCTTGAAATTTAAATTGTATATTAAAACATATGTGTGAGGTTATAGCTGTTCTGCTTGTAAAAATGACCAAAGTGTGGAGACCAAAATTTTATAGATCAAAAAGAAATTCATTTTATTAATGTTTCTCCCAACATGACTCGAAACTACCTTAGGCTGTGTAGTATAGAAAATTAGCTTTGTCTTAGCAGTCAACATATTTTCCCAATAAGTTACTAAAATGTATTATAAAGGTGTCAGCATCACATTATTATATTTCTCACTTTGTGGCACTGATGGCTGTGATTTTTGGTGTATAAAGACCATACATGATAACGTACAATTCTATTTATACCTAGATAATCCATTTTCTTTGGCCAAAACCATCATAGAAAACATAATACAAGCATTTATCGTTGTTTTTGTAACAAGTTTCTGTATTATTGTTATTATTATTAACAGTGTCAAATGTGATTTATTGTCATTCTCTCCACTGACTCTGCACCACTCTTTTGCTTTGCGTCTGAGTGACATCCAGCAGTATTCAATGTGAAATGATCTTTTGACGGTGTAACGTCTGTTGCCTTCAAGGACAATTTCTGTATGGGAGATGCCAATATTAAGAAACAGTTGCCAGAGATTAAGTGAGTAAAGCTGCACATTAATATGTTTTCATAGAGACTGACTTAAAGGACCATACCAGTGGTTTTGCATGTTTGAACCCAATAGATACAAGCCACATACACATTACATTTACTGATAACCATTTTCCAATATGTACTACTGGAGTGGTTAATATTAGAATTGTTTTGGAGCCTTTTGAAAAAAATACCTGAATACACGTCTTGTTCGCAATTATGGATTATCTATCCCAAGACTGTTTCAAGTATCAACAAGTTGATTTTAATAGCATACCAGAATGAACTGAGACCAGTGGAGGTCTGGAAGGTAGGAAAAACATTTTTAATTCACCGTTCCAGCAGTATGCTTTGAGAAATGA
>VXCM01004097.1:0-47003 GCA_014773175.1 Lucifuga dentata
CCTGCCACTAACAGTGACCCTGCGGCTTGGACATGGGAGGTTTCAAGAGTGAATCAGTGTGGTCAGGATTTATCATACGTATGTGATTGTACATTACAGTACAAATTCACATTGCTGTCACTGAGCCAAGCTCATAGTACAGAAGCAAGGACAAGAAAGGTTGCAGGAAGACTATGAATCATTGTCTAAAATAATGGACTATGGCAAGGGGCCAGTTTTCCGTTTTTCTTTTTCTGTGCATGTGTCTCTTTTAATAAAATCAAATTGCAGCTTGTTGTTCTGTATGATACCTTATTTTTCCAGCCTCCACATAATCACATTTGGGTTGCTGCAAAGATCATGATTTCTTCATGAGAGAAAAGCTGGGTGACTGTTGTATTATTTTTCCATTTTTTTGCCATCTAACAGGGAGGTTAAATAGACAGCGAACCTTTCTTGACTGATATCGAGCTTTTAGCAGCTGCACTAACCTGCAGGTTGACTCTCTGAACGACAGCTCACCTCTGGCAGAAGTACTCCTCGTTATTCCACTGTTCTGTGTGGTGGAGCACAGCCAGTTTACTTCTCTAAAGTATAAACATGGCACACACACATCAATATTTCATGTTGATGGAGGACTGAGATGCTGATAGCATCTCAACATAATGGAGTAGGTTACCTGCTGTATAACTGGAAAAGCATTGACCAGCTTGTTTATAGTAAATTCTATAAGCTATTATTAAAAACAAGCCTTTATTTCTAATTTGGTCATATTTTAGAAGCCTTGCTGTTTCCTGTTCTGCTCTCCTTTGCCATGTTAATTTACTATTGCAGCTGTTTGCTCTTAATGCAAACTCAGCATCTGTTTCTGTACCTGCAGTGTCACAGCTCTTGTGATAAATTTAAATTCCAGAAGTTTAGTTCTGACTTACTCACCACTCTGTTTCTTTTTAAAGTAGAAATGCTCAGTACATTTACATGCACCTTATACTGCTGAATTATACTTAGCTTAAAGCAATAAGTTAATTTTTTTAAATGTATGTTAACACATAATTAGAATGAAATCTGCATAAATCAAAGTAAGCTTACTCCGAGTAAGACTTAGATTACGTGAGTGTGAATTTAAGCATGGAAATGTTATAATCACTGTAAGCCTCCTCTGCACACATTTCCTCACCTCGTAGGCTCTCCTTATCCCTCCAACTGTGCAACATGTACATAATCATAGTACATACAAAAAAAAAATAAAACATTGGAGTGTAATATGCATGTAAACGTACTTACTGGTCTTAATCATTAATTTGAGTGGAAGTGGTCTATTTTGCTTTGGGTTTTTTTCCTCTGAAATATATCACTTCCTATTAATGTTTTATAATATCTTTTTTTTTTTTTTTAAATAAATAAAAGCTTTACAATGGTTTACAGTCAGTTCCTGGAAAGCTTTTACTGTGAAACATTACAGGAAGTGCTGAGTTTAATTAACAGTAGGTTCAACTGAAAAATTCAGTGACTAAAAAAATTATTTCTGTTAAGAAGAGAATACTGATGGATTAATGTTGTGCTAATGTAGATTATGCTAAATATACCATGACAGCCATTACAGTAAAGGCTCTGAACTTTATTTTACTCCCTTTTTGACTGTGCAATCTTACAATTTATGTACAGTTATTATGGTAACATTCCACCATATTATGGATTTAGCTTATAAAGTACAGAATGAGTGCAACAAGTAATAAGCCATAGCTACAGGTTACAAGGAAAACCTTACAAACTAAAGGAAACAGGTTGTGATTGAAACATCTCATGGGTTAAACTGAATTTATCCAGGAGCGGGCCACACATTGCCAGTTGTTTCCACATCTTCCTGCTCCTCCTCCAGTCTTACGGCCCCCAGACTCCCTCTGACATGTGGTTACTGCCTCAGGACGTTACCATAGCGACTGACTCCCTTTGGGTCTGAAGTAATGGTTTTTACTCTCCTGTGCTGGAGTACATGAGCTCGGCCAGGAGCGCCTCTCTGGTCAGATGGGGGCGAGGCTGTGATACAATCAACCTCATTAACATCCTGTATGGGCCTCCAGGGTTATGGAGACAACCAGGCCGGCCCAGTGAATGAAGTCAATCTACTTGATTTGTTCCTCCTTCAAACACTTCCACAGGAGACACCACCGACAATTACCCTGTCTACGCCACCATTTATTATCTCTATTTACAGATATGTGAAGCCTGTTTAATCATTTGACTTAATTCTCCTGAGGATTCACATGCGTGGCAAATTTTGACTAAATGAGAAGAAAAATTACACAGAAAAATATGATTTGAACTAAAATTGTGATGCACAAATGTCAGATACTCAGTATGCTTATATGATGTATGCAGAGTGCGGTGGGCTAGGTGGAGAGAAGCTAAGAATCCATTAGGCACAGCCATCTATAATTCACCTCACTCTTGCTTACTGGGTCACTTCAATAAGGCTTTTTTTGAGCTGTTAGAGTACTGCTATGTTCTTTAAAAAGAGAAGAGCTGATGAAGATTTAACAATGTAGATTATGAATTCATATTAGATGCAACAAGTATTTATTTAATTTAAAAGCATTCATTGTTTTTTTTGTTTTTTGTTTTTTGTTTTTTTCATTTGTAGACTTTTTTTTATTTTAGCAACCTTGCATTTCTCACTTTCCCATTATGTATTGTTTTGGTCGATAAAGAGATTTTCCATCCTGATCAGACATGACATGCCACAGTGAAGAAGGTCATGAAGACAATATTTAACATTTTATTGTGAATTCCCAGTCAGACATAAAGTCTAAATGGGCTTTAACTGCTAGCCCAGCCGTACTATATCTAATGCTGTTTGGCAGATAGTTCAGTTTATCACTCATGCCCTATTTGGCTTGTGTCTGCCTGTTGTCCTGTATGCATCTCGGAGCGTGTGTGCATTTGTTGTCCATGGGCAACTGTTCAGTAAATAGGGCAATTAAGTGTGGAAAGCAGAAAGGAGCTAGCATGTTCCTATCTCTTTAGTGGGGGAGATAATTTATGCTAATAACATCTCTACCGCTCAAGCTGCCCAAAAATGATAGCAGACCCTTTTGGCTTCAGAAGAATCTTTTCATCCTCTTGAAAAAAAAAAAAAAAAAAAAAAAAAAAANTCTCTCTCTCTCTCTCTCTCTCTCTCTCTCTCTCTCTCTCTCTCTCCATCCCTCCCTTTCATCTACAGATGATAATCTTTTCTCCTTCACTGTCTCATATGGTGCATGTTTGTTCTTCATTCAGGTTGTCAGATACTTGAAACCCAGTTTCCTGTCATCCCTGCTCTGCTCTCTCTCTCTCTCTCTCTCTCTCTCTCTCTCTCTCTCTCTCTCTCACCATCCACACAATCTATCATCATTTTTCCTTCTAGAGCCTTTCACAGGACATGGCCGAATGTGTGAATGCATTACTGTAAATAGTAGCCTCTGCATGAGTGATGCTTCTTAATAACACTTAAACCCAAGATCAGTGTGCTGCTCATGTGGCATAAATTCCTCTATCATACAGAGGGGCACAGACATTCAGGGGCCATGATGCTAGTTCAATAAATAATACCAGTGGAAAGTAGAAGCAATAAACCATATGAAATCTCTAGCAGCGACTCAGTATCATGCTCAGTAAGGAGCTCTCTTGTCAGCACTAACAACAAATGTGTCAGCTTACAAGGGTAAGCTCATTTCTTTGTGCACCACCAAAAACATCTGAAAGCCAGATCAAAACGCATGTTTGTTTTGCATGCAGTTTTTAACATCTGATTTTTACCACTGTCAAAGTAAATTTATTCTTAATCGCTTCATCACCTCCCAAACGTTATATTGTTTGTTGAAAGGAACTTATAAGTTCATCTACAAAAGACTTTCAGTGTATTCCTAGTTTAAGTACTTTCATTTTCTAATGTTGTAATTAAACCTTAATTATAATAGTCATCATCGCACCTTGCTCTGAGTTATCGAAAAATAATTGTTCCAATAATCTTATTCTAAATTAATTGGGTTAATTAATCACCACTGTCTCCACCTTCCGTTCTTCAAATGAAGGCATTGTAGGTCTTTTCACATTATGTTCCATCACGAAGGTCAGAGCAGTGGGTAATAGACTGTCGTTTCCAATTTGTACTTCCACAAAAGAGGAGAGCAAAATGCATTAGCGAGATGGTATCAGTGTTTTTAAAATTAGACAACAAATGGAAAGATTTGCATGCATGGAGCATGGATGGAGCTCCGTGACAGAAGCAGCACGCAGGGATGCTCAGGTCATGAGTGGTGTGCAGCAAAAGTCTGCAGAAATAATTACACACAAGTTAGAAATGTTCTTTTTGAGGATTTACTACACCTGTTTGCAGCCAAGGGGACAAACAAAGAGACCAGTTCCTGACATCATATACGGTGCACTTTTATGAATAAAATAAAGAAATCTGCAACCAAACAAATTTCCCATCAGGCAACACTGAAAAGGCTTTTTTCTCTTATGTGTTTTCCTAGCTGTGCATGTCAGGGAGAGAGGTGAGATCAATTTCCATGGGATTAGGCTGCCTGGGGAAAATGATTGCTTTTTCTAATACTTAGTAACAATTTTTCAATTTCCTGTGCTCTTTGTTACTCTCAACATTTTTGCAAATGAGCAAAACAGAGGCAAGCGGCGTTGCTGCTCTGCGAACTTCACCTTGGGACCAAGCATCATTTGCATATATATTGAGAGCATACGTTTTTGGTTTATAATAGTCACCATTCTGGGGTGGGGGTGGGGAACTGGGGGCGGCTGGCAGGCATTCTGTCACCTGTTATGAGGCCCTTGTCCATGAACATCCCTGGGAGAGGAAAGCAGGCGATAATTATGGTGCTGGGACTAAACTGGTGTTGCTCTCTCCCTTCACTCATTGTTTTAAATCTGAGCAGTAAAAGGTAAAACAAGATTCCTGGTTCAAGACTTTAGCTGGTCCCGCTTTATTTCACAGCTTCCACAGATTTTTAGGGGGGTAAAAATTACAGAAAATTAAGTGATTCTGTTGGCACAGCACTGATGGTGTGGTGATTACTGTCTGAGGCTGACACTAATAAATCCACATGTTCCACAGCATAGAAGGCTAACTATATTCAGGCAGAATCACAGGAGATACAGTGCAGATGGTCACATGACAAATGGCTTTATTGTTCCATTATGGAGATTTGAATCATAATTGAGTGTGTGTACAGTGATGTGTGCACTCGGTATGACTCACTGTGAGTCTTTTGCTAGAGGACACATGAGCTCTGTTGCTTCTACGTTAATCTAGTGCTGAATATTTAGAGTGCGGCACAAATGTTTCTAGATGAGCGTGGTTTTAGAATTCTTCTGCAGTGTTTGTGCAAGATTTGCAAGTAAAGAAAGAGCAAGTTCATGAAGAAAAAAGTCAAGAGAAATCTTTTTTTTTTCAAGAAATTTAACAGTTTTATTATTGCACCAGTCAATTTTTTTGGGATATCTTTCGTTGAGTAAAGAGTAAAATGTGCGTGCACGTTTGCACTCTGATGCATGTGCAGCATGCATCACTGCATTTGTGGTGTGTTTGAGCGCTTTTCAAAGGCCATGCTTTTGTGCAGGCACAGATGATGCAGCTGGCAGAAGCATGACTATCGCTGGAAGCATGTCCAAGTTGGCATACTTACAGAAAGCTCTCTGGCTCCTGGTCACATTTTATATAGGCTACATAAAGGCTGCATATCCGTCTGCTGTCTGGCCCATCGATAACGGCTGTGACACACAGACTGAAAAGTGCCAAAACAATATTAAGGTGTCAGTGTTCATAAATCATTATCAATTCTTTGTCAGATAATAGACTTACAACTTCGATGACATTGTGCTGCTCCTTTCCCTTGTAAATGATGAGAGAAGAGGTTTTTTTAATTCAAGAAAACAGATATAGATTTACACAGAATGTTACAAAATGCAATTTTTAAGTCAATTAGTCTCTTTTACTCATTGTATACATACTTCAGAACTTGAACTATGTGCATAATGATTTGGTTATTTCCAGCTTCTTAATACCCAATGTTCAATATTTGACTCAAAGATGACATGTCTTTTTTTTTTTTTTTTTAAGNTTTTTTTTTTTTTTTTTAAGGATCAATCAGGTTACCCAAGTAAAGATAGCTCCATTTATTCTGTAATTGCCTGATAAATTAACCAGTACAGACACCTGTCAAAACAGCAGACAATCTCTTTGAATCGACCTCCCAACAGGCTCATCTTGATGGGCTAAGTTGTTAATGACAACTCCCCAAGTCTGTCCCCTCAGGCTGAAGAATGAGAACATCATAGAGTTCTCTTTCCCATCCATCCCTATTAGGATAATGCATCAAATAGACATTTTAATTTGAAGTTCATTTTCTCCTCAAGGCTCTATAAATGTCTGCAAGCACACACGCTGGAAGAGATAATATTTCTTTGCAGCGTTGACTTGTGTGATCTTATCATTTTTGTGTCCTAATAAAATGTTCCGTTGCCATTTGCTACATTTTGGCATGTGGAAAGATTGTGAATTCTTTGAAGCCAGCTGACTATTCACTGGCTCTTTTGGAATTAGGTAAGACAGCACAGTAGCTTCCTTTAAAACAAAAATTAAACGAGATATTGTTTGGTGCTCTTTCTTCGGATTCTCTTAAGGCAAAAACCACAGATGAGTCATTGATTTCCACAAACGAACCAAATTGTGATGGTGCACTCCAGTGAGGAAACCTCATCATTCAGCAGTTATATAGTTATGCACTGAGCAACCTCCTTTTTAAACCTAGCTCATGTGATGATAACGTGCGTGAAATGAGCGCCGAGGCACACCAGCGGTGCCTGAGTCCTCGTCAGACCCAACACCTGCCTGCGCTCAGCTGTTTGTGCTATGCTTGACCGCATGTGGCTAATAAACAGATCTGTCCTTATCACTGGAACTCCATTAACAGGGGTCGCAGTCACCTGAATCCCCATACTGAGCCGAGAGCAAATTACAAGGCAAATGTAATGGCTTTCGCTATATTGCCACACACTGAGATAGTGAATCACACCAAAGGCCTGATGTTATTACATGTCCCCAGCAGCCCGGCTCTGTGTTTTATGATGACTACAGTGGAAACCAGGTCAGTGCTCAAACTGTCATGGTCTTCTCCCCCATTGCTCCACTTCTATCTATCGTGTCCATTCAAAGTGGAACAAAAGCATGCATCAGGTCATGGAAGAAGTACTCAGATCCTTAAAGGACCATACCAGCGATTGTGCATTTGAACCTAATATATTAAATTTTCATACACATAACATTACTGACAATCATTTCCCAAAGCATACTACTGGAACGGTGAATTAAAAATTTTTTCCTACCTTCCAGACCACCATTGGTTTCAGTTCATTCTGGTACGCTATTAAAATCAACTTGCTGATACTTGAAATGTTCTTGGGATAGGTAATCCATCATCGCGAACAACGTGTATTCAGGGTTTTTTTTTAAGTTATGTAATTTTACACTAATAGTTACCTATTAGTGTAACTATTAGCAGGCGAAACATCAATTTTTAAGGTGGGTGTATCACCTGAGTATTTGATTTTGAAAAATTAAGAGATTTTGCAAAATATCAGGAAAGCTGAAATACGGTTTTATCCTTTGGGAAATGATTGTCAGTAACGTAACATGTATGACAATTGAATATATTAGGCTCAAACATGCAAAATGGCCAGTATGATCCTTTAAGTTTCAGTGCCTCAATGGTGCAACTCCATTACAAGTTGCCTGCATTTGAAATTTACTACAGAGAAAAGTAAGGAAAGGAGCAAAGAAAAGATGGATGAAACACTCAAAGACAAGAATAAACTAAAAATAAAAAATAAGGAAGAACAAAAGGATGTAAGACAAGAAGGAAGGAGAGAGAAAAAGAATAAAATTAAAGGAGAAGGAAAGGAAAGCTGGAAGGAGGTAAAGAAAGATGATACTTATCTCATGTTCATCTCATGTAAAATCAGGATCTGCAAAATAATTAGTAATTACAGTCATTAAATATACTCTAATGTTGTGGAGCAAAAAGTAGAATATTTCCCAATAGATGTTAGCCAGTACAAAGTACAAAGTCTTCCAAAATGGAACTACCCAAGTAAAAACACTGGAGTAAATGTACCATGTCTGGATACAACATTACACAGACATGTAGCAAGGCTCTTCTCTTCATTGTTATTTGTGTGAACATTTTCAATCTGTTCTCTGTGTTTGTTTGTCACTGTATCTATTACACCATTTGATATATAGTTAATCCACTGCAGCCTCACTGTGGTCCAACAGAAACAGTCTCTGTAGTCACAGAAACCATCAAAGGCAGCGGGTTTGTTTTTGATTATTGAACCCTGTATTCTTTTCTGGCCATACATCTTCCTCTGTCAGCTCTCCCAGGGGCCTCAGGCCATCCAGCATCGCAGGCCAGCTCTGCAGAAGGAGGCAGGGACAAAAGTACCTGCAGGTCCCTATCCAGGCTCAGAAGATACCACTGGGGCCTCATTGACAAATTGTCCTTGTCTGGCCGCATGAGAGAATGGATTGCGGTAATTGCATATTTCCCTCTAATTGCATTTGTCACATGTGGGGTCCGCTGCTGTGTAGCCAGGTCTGAGGCCTTTCTCAGTGATGTGTTAAACCAAACAGCTGAACTCTCACCTGCCCCATGAGTAAGGGATGTGCAAGACGAGGGCTGAAAAGGGGGCAATAAATTATGCAGTGGCACAAAACATCAGCACAGCAGCTCTGGAGTCAGGCACAGAGGCTGCTGCTGCCAGACGGAGACATGCTGCAGGTCCATTAAAGCCTTGTGGACATGGAGGGCTTGACTTAAAGATGCTATAAAGACAATCAAGGGCTACTACCTGGTTGGCATTACACTTAAAATACAGTTAGAGACAGATAATTGCACAAAATATGTCTTATGAAATGTCTTAATGTTTTTATTGTAATTCAGAAATTGCTGTCAGCTTCTACCATAATCAACTTGTACCTGATGAGGCTTTATTATGCTAAGTGCCAAAATCTAAATGAATAGAGAACAAGAATATGACTGACTCACCAGGATTTGTCCAAATATTGGCAAAGGGAAGTTTTTTTTTAATGTCATAAAATAACGTGATGACAATCTGGATCCATGTATTTACCACATGTTTTAGCCCTGTTTTCCTGGTTCAGCAAAGTTTAAGGGGGGCAGCAATAACGGGCGGCTCTCATCTTGGCTTCTGGTGGCTGGTGATATGCGGCCAGGCTGCTGCATTATACAGAGGGGTTGTACAACTACATTTTAATCCACTCGTGTTTCTGGCCTGATAAAAGGATTCTCTCCATCTCTTTCTGTTTAATTCACACCATCATCAATCAAATGTGTCCCTGCTCCCCCCTCTTGGGTTTTGGGGTCTGCTGCAGATAGGTTGGGGGTCCCCTGAGGGGGTTAGGGACGTGACGGACTGGTCACAGATGCCACAGAAATTAAAATGCAAGAGTCTGTGCAAGGTGTTACATTTCTCAGGCATGCTCATTTGCAGTAATATCTGAGTAACATAAGGAGGCTTATCTGTGATTCCAAATACGACTTTCACTCTGAAAGATTATGTGAATATGATTAAAAAACGTGCTGTGTGCAAGTGCTGTTGCTATAGTGTGGCTACAAGTGTGGAAGCTTCCCTGTGTGGTAGATATACTGTTTTTGTCTCTTACCATTGTCTGCACATGACAGTCGCCACAGGCTACTTAGTAATGAATACATGCCTGTAGCATGTGTGCATGTGTGTGGAGCCTATGAATAGAGTAAATATGCACATCTTTGCACAACAGGTCAGCTTCTGAACAGAGACAGAAGAGAATATGATCAACTGCAGAAAAGGCTTCTGCAACAACAAAGGAATTATGTATAAACAACTCAGTCTGTGACTAAAGTGTCATGCAGTGATGTCTGATTTTCCAGCAAACGCTTTTAGTCTAAATAAGGCAACATTTCTGTGTTCTTCATTGTCTTTTATATATCCATAAAGCTCTGATGGTAGCTCTCTTTATGTGACACATGAATATATTCTCCTCTGACAGGTAATACAAACAGGAACAAAAATAGCACACTTGTAAAAGGCCCCTTGTCAACTATTTCATGACACATTTATAAAGGAAAAACGTTTCTTGTGGAATTGTAACACATTCATTCTTCTCACAGTGGAGCAGAGTACCAGTGCTTAATTTTTATAATTACTAAGCAGCTGAGTAATAGCAGTAAATTATTAGTTTTATTGTCATTCCTCATAAATCCCTGTTCTTGTCCCATCCATGAATCAATTGTACTGTTCCTGGTGTGGTGACAGAGAGAAGGCCTAGGAACTTACTTGGCCTTTCATATCATGCTCGGTTGCAGCACATTTGTATGCTGTCAACATTTTATCTCTGTGAATTGGATAAACTGGTGCTATGTGACATTTTTGAAAGGACAAAAGATGCAAACATGCACGATTATGCTTTATTTAGTTTTGCAGACTGTTTTTCAGCACAGGGTATGCGATGAAAGTGACTGCCTCATAAGTGTCCTTGCTACATTTCTCTGAACAGTCCAATTTCAACAAAGGATTAAGTGTCCATCATCAATCATAAAATAATCTTGTAGATTTAGGCAAGTGGTTTCCAAAAGTCAGTATATCTATAATTTAATCAGAATATCATCACAGTTTATGGAGCAAAATAGAGCATTTACAGATGAGGTCTTGCACAGTTTGCTTTTGTCTGATAACTTCCATGCACAATGGACTCTGGTTTTATGAGTTTCTATTATGTTTGTAGTGAAATAAATCCCTGCAGTGCTCAAAGATGCTTTGAAGAAAAGAGGAGACGGAGGAAGTATTGCAACCTGAGAGCTCAGATTTAAATACAGCACTAACACATTCATTAAAAGGAACACCAGTTTTTTTTTAGGATAACAGTAAAATATTTTTCTGTTATGCAGTTTATCTAAATCACACTGAATTGTATCGTGAAGCATAGATCAGGATCAGTTACATCCATTACAGCACCATGATGGAAATAAGCCGTATGGCTTTTTTTTTTTTTTTTTTTTTTTTTTTGGGTATCATCCTGACTGTTTTGTATAGAAATGCAATTTTTATTATTGAAGCTGTGGTGGGGGTGGGGATTTATTGTTTTGTGAGTAACTTGAACATTAGAGACTGAAATTGGTCCAGGGAGCTTTTATCTGATTTGAACTCATGTCACATAAATGTTGATGAATGTCAAATTTTATTAACACATGAAAGAATCTGTTGCTGATGTATTGAGGGATAGTGGTAGATCTACACATAATAAAGATTTTTTTTTTTTTTTTTTTTGCATCTGTTTTTGTTTCAGTCTGAGTATAATGTTCTCAAATGCCAGTTTTATAAGTATTATATAAGTAGAAACCATAAAAGTCATTTTACACCAAGTTAATGTGATTCACTAACGAGAGTTTTGCTCCCTCAGTTTAGTCGTAGCTTTACTTCATATTTGTAGTCTGTGGGACAAAAGTATAAATATTTTATTCAGAGTAAATAATTCAACACCTGTGTATTCCTCTGAGGTTCACTACAGCTCTGATCAAGTCACTTCAAGACATCTTTTGTGGATGGAGAGCCCTTCAGCCTAAATGACACTTGGCCAAATAGCACTTAAGCACATGCTCAATATTTTAACAGGGCCATACAAGGAAGCTGTGGAGTGGTTGGTCTGTTCCATAAAGCAGAACAGGTGGATTGTTTTTGTAGAGAAGACAACATAATGCTCATATTAGTGACTATAGTGTTTCTCTGCTGAGCTCCGTGCAAGTGCAGTGATTCGGTTAATCGCAGAAGACATTGATTCACCTATTGTGTATGGTAAATTTGATTAAAGGCTTAAAATGATAAGTCTAATTATTCTTGGAAAAAACTGTTTTCTATTGTATTTCCATGGCTGCTGTCAAAGCTGTAAGCAGATTTTTTAATTTTAAAAACGCTACTGGTAAAAGAGTTTATAAAAATGTTAAGTTGGTGTCAGCACTTCTGTTCTGCTCCATTAGCAAGTTTGGTAATCAAATTTACCAAACTGTACTTGCAGATAAGTGTTGAAATGCCTATTGAAGGAGCTTTGAGGAATGCTCTGTTGATGAGAAAATTAACTTATATACACTTCATTATAAACCCGGCAGACCTCAAGGACCCAGACTTTTATGAAGCTGGGACCAGATGTCATCCAGCCACAGCCCCAATTAATCTCCAGGCCTTGTAACACGCCCTGAGAAACAAAAAAAACTGATTGGGTGTGGAGGGCAGCAGAAAGCGAGGGTGAGAGATGCTATCCGGGGAGCAGCCGGCCCTGGCGAGTCTGCAGAGGGTGAGATAAGAGGGGGCGGCTGCAGAGAAGCCTGGGTCTCACAGAGGAGGCTGAGGTTATTCATTGCTCTGCTGTGAAAGCTTGAGAAGATTACCCAGAGCCTGGTTGGCAGTGATACAAGGGGGGACAGGCAGAGGGGGCCCCCCTCTCACCCCTTTGTTCCCCATCCATCTGCTTGAATCTCACAATGGCTCATCGGGACCGAGTAGGGTGGAGGGGTGGAGCAGCGGAGGTTTGCAGAAAGGGAGGAAGTGATTTGAAAGGGGGGGCAACCTGCAAGACATTGGGATGTAATGCGAAGCAGTGCAGAGAGAGTAAAACTAAAAGAGAGGGGGGAAAAAAGGGGGGGGGGGGGGGGGGNGCTGCAGCTGACAAGCTCTGACAGACTACATTGGGAAAGGCCAGGCAGGCGGGTGTTCACATTGTTATTTTCTGGGAGGTAATGGGCTAGCAGCTCCTCTTCACTCTGAATAATCAGTACTTTGGTTAGACTCAGACACCACTTCAAACCATGATAAATACACTACTCCAAACCTCACCACCAAGAGGACGGCATTTGTCTCTAAATGCCTTGACCACCATATTTATCTTGTTGAGGAATGATCAGATGATGAAGGGTGCTCTCTTCCATTACAAAGGTAATTATAGGTGTTTTTACACTGGAAAAACATCAGCGGCATTTTACCTTTACAGGAGGAAATGTTACAGTACTTACATAGCACATAGATGGTGGTGAGGCATAATAACTAATATTCCCAGTTTTACTACCTCCCATTAATGGTGAAGTAGAGATAATTTGGTACCAGTTTTGGTGAGATAATTTGGTACTACTCTCTAATAAGACATGCTTTATGAAGGGTTTATAAATATAACTAATGGCCTTATTAATGATTAATAAATAATTTATTAATAATTGCACTAAACTTTCACAGATGTGTCACCTGGATGGCAGAGATTAAGTTTAACTGAAATAATTTGCTAATGATGTATTTGTCAGTAATAAGCCATTAATGAGAACAACCTGTGGATTGCCAGGCTATAAAAAAATTTGTAGTTAAATTTCATTACTTTTCAAAATTGTTTATCTATTTAGCTACTTATTTATTTATTTATTTATTTATTTATTAAGTGAAAACCCCATGAACCTTTTTTTTAATTATTAATTGGAGGGTGTTCTTAAAGAGCTGTAAAGGCAAATGCAGGTAAAGCAGCATGTCTTGCTTTTTCAAAGTTATTTTTTCCATAACATGGCAACCCAAGGATTAATCTTATTAAGGGCTTATTATTCACCAATAAAGTATTAGTAAATATTTTAAATAGTAATGAAACTATTAATAAAACCATTAGAAACACCATATAAACCCTTGATAAAGTATGCATCATTAGAAAGTAGTACCATTTATTCTTGTTGTGATCTGCGACTGCCAATGTGCAAATATTGTGCACATTATTGTATTACTGCCATGGATGTGTGTTATTATCACTGTGCTCACAACACTTTGGAACTTTAACATAATTATTTCTAAGAGGTACATAACTCACCATAAGCTGCCAGTGTAACTGATGATTCACTGCATTCGTTTCAGAGAGCAGAGGCGCTTGCAGGCTTTTCTCAAGGAAAGGAGGGCAGATTTTTTTTTTTTTTAATTCAAAGTGCAAGCAGCTTCTATTAATGGCAGTTCATCGTAATGCAAGATTCACTGACTTAACTCAAACAGTATTTCTTACTCTTCTTCACCTTCACCACTTCAGTACTAGTGTAATCTAATTTAATATAGAAACTGTAAATCTCCCTGCTAAATGCTTCACAGAATAGAAGTGCATGGATAACCTGGTGTATGACAGATTCTGTCTGAAAAAGATTTATCTTCAAAGTACCTTATCTTCTCTTACATCCCATCAAACCAGGTTAGATTTTTCTTACCGTGTTTTCTCTGTCACACTCGGGTCAAACCATCTCTTGATTGTCGGTGGTGTAACTAGTTCATGTGTGACTGTATGAATAGCTAGAGGCTATTACATTGCTGAATATGAATAGCAGACCAATTACTATGGCCCAGATGGAGCTGTGTGCTCCTCAGAGAAAGCCTTATCCTTTTCTACCACGCATGCACACACACATACACACACACAGCAGACTGGCTTTAGGACCTGCACTATCTTGGTAGTGAATATAGCCAGGACATGAAGAGGGCTAATGAGGTGCAGAAATACAAATTTCGCAATAATAATGATGCTCTGATCATATTTTGGATCAGTAGAATGCCTTTCCTCTGTATTTGACATTTGTGTCCTAGCAACAATGATTTGCCACTTTCAGCAGTGTTTTGATTGTCGGCTAATTGCTTTGCGGTGACAGATAACACACAGTGAAATTGTCATTTTAATACATCCAAACCTCAGAGGAGGCAAGTGCAGTGTTAAGCATTTCAGCTAACCAAAATTGAGTGAACGGATGCTGTAGTTGAATCCATCTCTGTCCCAGAGGAGCTTTTACTGGGATGTTCCCAAAAGAATCCTATCTCAACCAAGCCAGTGTAGCTGGCGCTCACACACACACACACAGTGGACATATGGCCAATCTCCCATCGTCTGCTGTGCTATTTACGGCCCACTGGCCTGTCATTTGTTTTGCTTCTCAGAAACCAGGAAGACACCTGTTTGAATTCTCAATAAAAGGTTTTTATCTGTGTGGGAGAAGACTGTTATCAGTTAATATTTCTCTCTGCATCACTTATGATTTGAACTGTGATTTTTCTCATGAGATAGATGGTAATGTTTCTGCTTTGGTTAATGGAAACATGGGTTAACAATGACTATTGCATTAGCTAAGAAAAGTCAAAAAAGATTTGTTGTATATTATAGGCATCCATGTGCATCAACACATGAATTAAAGCAGTGCACTAATTCCTCTTCAAATTACTGCTTCAGTGGCAGTATCAACACTTTCTGCTCCACTCACCCATTCATTTTCTATGTTCCCTTATTTCTGGTCAAGGTCAATAGCAGGTTGGAGCTTGTTTGCATGGGCAAAAGACAGGACACTGTGGACAGGTCACCTGTCTGCTGCAGAGATGGCGAAAATGGTCCCAAAATTCAATATTCAATAGAACACTGTCATATTTTAGTTATGTAAATTTAGTTTCTAGTCAAAGGTGACTGACTGCTGGATAATCTACTGGACATGCTTTATTTCTGAAATTCTCTGTACAGGCAAACCCTGTGGTTCAATGTGCTGTACTTTAGTTTCATCTGTAATGCTGTAACACACTTACATAACTAAAACAATAACATGAACTGGACTTCTCAGTTTTGCTTCATGTCTTTTTTTTATGAATTTGTCTTATTTTTCAAATCAAATGTTGTTTCCAGAGCAAAACAGATGTTTGCTCAGAGCTCTGTGGATCATGGGAGGCAAATGCACAGGGCCCTGGAGGCTTATGTGCCCTCAATGCTGAATCCTCTTTTGTAAGTGTCCTAAAATGCCTTCCTCCTCCATAGGCTATGAAACAGGAAACAACTGCAGGCATGGTGCACCCAATACATTTCTACATGAAAAAGAACGGACAAAACATAGTCAGGAATAACGATTGGTGTCAGAAATTACTGTAGGTTAAATAGATAAAAGCAAAGAGAAGGACTAGTTAAGCTTGCAGAAAACAGTATGAATTCAGCATTTGTTATTTTATGGGCTGTAATTATGAACCAGTCCACCATCCTGGTCTGCAGAAGTTCCATGGGAGCCTAATTATGATCCATAGATCCATACCTCCCCTGACATTTCTTCTTCCCTGTTTCTTTGCATTTGGATAATCATATGTTGCTGCCAGCAGGAGCCAGAGCACCAAAACCTATGATGGAGGCTACAGAAAGCCATGCTTGGGTTTGGAGAGTCACCCTCAGGCCACAGAGTGCTGACTCAGTTGCCAGTGACAAGGTCTCCTCGCCCTGCATTCACCCTGACAGCTGAATTATTCATTAAAGCGGAGGAAAGCACAGAGGACTCTACTAATTTCTCAATGGGATTGTTGGCTGTCCTCACAGTACGCTGTCTGATGAAAACACATGCTTAGAGGGTAGGATTCAAATGATCTGTGAAGATTTCCCTCAATATATTTCTGAAACGTACATCACACACTGCATGTAATTAGAAATGCTCTTAGTGACTCATTGACTTGTGGCTGTGCGGATAGATCTTCTGTTTCCTGGTTTGATATAGCATTAGCTGCTTTCAAGGACACTGAATGGTCTGAATCGGACCGGGGCAGATTTATTGAACACACTCTCACCACTGGATACATCCACCAGCAGCTTGGACTGCTTTAGAGGTTGGAGACTTTGCCAGTTTTTGTCATCGAAGAGAGTGTATCTATGCTCTTGTCCTTTCATAATGGGTACTGAGCCAGGGAGGCATGCAGAGGTTAACTTAGCATATGACATTCTCTCCAGCACCTTATCCCATAAACGAACTAAATCATCTTAAAGTAAGAGCATACAGGGGTAGAGAGAGAGAGAGNAGAGAGAGAGAGAGAGAGAGAGAGAGAGAGAGAGAGAGAGAGAGAGTGTATTAATTGAGGAGGATGAGAATGGCACATTGCTGTTTTTCATCTCCAACAATTCTATTTACAGGATAGAAGTGCAGGAATGAGAGAGGTCAGTGATCTGTGCTAGATAATGAAATAAAACACAAAAGTGGTTACTATTAAAGAAGTTATAATTCCTTTGGTACCTGTTAAATGGTAGTACTGTATAAAATCACAATCTAAGTACTAAATCTAATTAAATACTTTTTCAAAAGTCCAACAAAGCTACACAGTACGACATTTGCTTCATTTGCTTCTCTTCCATAATCACTTAGTTCATTATTTTTTTATATTATGTACATCAGATATAAACAAGCTCAACACAGGTAATTTATGCATCAGGGATCCATTACAAAATACAATATTTACAAGGGCAAAATCAAACATCACACTCCATTCTGCTGTTTGCATATAAACCCTCTTCCCTTATGCATATGATACAGTCCTCTGAAGTGTGCAGGTGGATAAATTATAAGATATGGACTTTCTATATGCTTTTTTTACTCCGTATCTCCTCCCACTGGCACCATGTTTCACCCTGAGCAATGAGCAAGTGTACTGTCACACGGACAGAACAGTGTGCAATAGACGCTGCGTTTACAAGGGCATTACATCTTTCTGCCATGATTATGTACATTGTGCTTCTGCACAGCTTTTCTCATTGAATTTCACTGTAATAAGAGACTTTTGGTAAAATGTCTCAGGCATGAATGTTCTGGTAATCTCTCTCTCTCTCACACACACACACAAGTGTTTAATGCCCCTGGCATTCAACACCACCATCAAAAGCCTTTTCTAATGTTTCAGAGAAGATAAGGTGCTCAATAGCAGCGGCAAAGTGCAGACTCAGCAGGAAATAATAATCTGTTGTTACAGTATGTTCGAAAGGCTAAATCTTTTCGTTCTTTCTACTTCAGATTCCTTCACTTCATATTTGTTTTCCATCTGTTTATAGCAAAGAGGCCTGATTGGCTCATTCATTAGAACCTGTAGAGCTAAATATGTCTCCCTGAGCTCTGTTTGTGATAATTACACACCATGTATCTTGCCACATTTGTTTGTCACCTTTTCCTGCCTTAAATATCAGTTTCATAACTACAGGGAGAGTGGGAGCTGCACCTCTGGGAGCTGAGGTGTCACCGGGCGCAAAGCCACAAATCAGATATTTTCTGCAGCCTCCCTCCTCCTACACTCAAACAGAGAGAGAGAGAGAGAGAGAGAGAGAGAGAGATGCTTACCTGTGTAAATACAAGCACATGTGCCCGCAGCCACACTTCCTCCTAGCAACAGATGGACGGCCTTGAGGCAGAGCCTGAGAGACACATGTGAGGATAGAACTGCCAATTGATCAGTAAGATCAGGTGTGCATCAACACAAAGGCACCTCCTGCTCTTTTCAAGAATCAGGGTTATACTAGCCTCAGGACAAATGGGGACACAAAACAACAGTGGCATCTGTGGCAGGTAATGATCCCTTCACCAAAAATCTGGATAATGACATACCTCGACCATTTGTTGCAGTTAAATCACTGTTGCTCATTTGTCCTCCAGCAACAGAGCTGTGAGGGCGGCTTGGTGTGGCCGTTGAGTTACAGCCTGAGGTCAGCAGTCACTCAGTGATGGAATCAAGCCAGTGAAAGCAGGGCTGGACGAAATTTTCAGTCACCTCTCTGTGATAGCCATCCAATCTGAATTCATAAATTGGGCTACATACATTGTCTAGGGTCATAGGGGAATTACAGCACACTGCATCAGCTAATGAGTATAATACTGGTATGAGTTATATCAGCTTACAGTAAATACAGTTTTTAGCTAGTTGTGATTTGCTTGAGTATTTCTATTTTGTGCCACTTTCTAATTTATTCCACCACATACTGTACATCAGACGGCTACAATAATACTTGTTTATTTGCAGGTTAAGACTTCAGTGTGCAATAAATTACTGCAGTCAGTTTATGACTGGTATTAACTTGTGTTAACTTGATGGCATAAAGCATTTTAGATCTGAAAATCTCAAAACTTTTAGGAAGGAAAATAGGTCAGTTTATTCTAGTGAAGAATACTAAGTAATCCTTCAACGGTTCTGAAAGCATAAGAATCCCCAAAGTTTGAGAAACAAGGTTTTCCACTTCACCAGGTGAACTTTTGGATAAAAACTTTTTATTCCTAATTTTGAAGATGCATTTAAGTTATACCATATAAGCATTAATGCTTCAGTAATTTAACAGTCTGACAGGGACCATTCTTCACAACGCTTCACTTTTACTGCTAATACTTAGTTACTCATAAGTAGAACTTTCAATCTCGGACTTTTACATGTCATTGAGTACTTCTTCAACCACTTTGCATTTGTAGCGAATATGCTGACAACACCACGTCATGTACCACATGCAGAGTCACTTCATGTATTGAAATGCAATCTCCTCTTTACTATGAGTAATCCCATACCATGTTTCCTTGCAGTGCTACTGTGGGTGCAGCCAAGCACCCTGCTACCTCTAGATTCAAACATCAACCAACAGGGTCCCCTCTTGATCCTCTCCGTTCTCCTCTTCCTTTAGTAAACATGATAATAGCAGTGCTGTGTTCATGTGGGCTCCATGTTAACACTGAGGCTGTCAAAGGCCATCATGCCCCTTCAAAGGATGATGGCTCTCTGAAGTGGGCTCTCTCGGCAGCAGCCATTTTCCACTTGACTGGCCCCACACACAAGGGGGACTGGTAGCCCCTAGCAGCTGTGCTAGACTGGTCACTGGGGGGTGGGGAGCAGGAGATGAATGGGGCTGGATATTAGAGGAGGAGACAGGACTAATAGCAAAGAGGGAGTGGCATCAAGAGGTGTGTCCAGCATTTTGTCTGAAAATGTCCCCTTTACTTTGCCCTCCAAAATAATTCAGATAATGCTGAGCTTTTATGCCAATAAGCTCAGTACTTGTAGCACAGCATTTCAGTCTGTTTACCTGTTTTGGTTGACATTGCTTTTCGACCCAATGTAATTCTTCATCAGAAATGTGACTTATGTTTGTACTCTCAACTGAGACATTATGTTGCTGAAAGGGTGAAAACTTGGCAAAAGTCTTGCACTCCTTGATGAGAAACAGACCACCAATATCCTCATCACAAACTGGGAACAAAACCCCATCAAGATATTTTGATGTGAATGATAATTTATGCAAGTGTCTGGTTTTGTGCCCATATGGGCTTTGTGTCAACACACCAGGTCCAGTAAGGTCTCATTCGAGATGGGGAGAGGAGGATGCATTTTCATAAATCATTTCTTGACATCACATCAAGGTTATGTGGGTAGCCTGTAAATTGCCTTTGCATTGACAATGCAAAGGAGCACCTTTGGGATTTCTCTAGTTCTGTAGCTATTTATGGTTGGAAAATTAGGATGACCTTTTCCCAAACTGTGATAATGGTCCTTCCATTTAACCTAAGTGTGTTATACTGCAGTGAAAGTATAAACTGCATCCAGGCAAACACCATCTACATCAGCTGCTTTTGTTACCCATCCATGATGAGCTCCATACTACCCACAGTGTGGAGGTAATAATTAGCTCACTACAGCAGGGTAACAAGTTTGCACCCCCGTCCTGCTGTGCAGCTCTGTAATTGGTCCCCTCATGTGGCACAGTCGGGCCTCAGAACAAAGGGTTCCCAGAGGGGGAATCTATGCTGACCCATGCTGAACCCTCCACAACAGTGACAGGCAGGAAGCATTTACATATGCTGACAGACTTGTCTCTTCCTAGGGTGGAGTGCTAGGCACTTCATTAAAGCAACATCAATACCTGCTGATAGAAAACGAGGAGTGGGCCTATGTGCATCACTGTCTGCTTGAAGACCGCATACTGAAATGACATGGGGCTGTCACATCCAATTTGATATAAATGTTTATTAAATGGGGTTTGTGTGGAAATTGATGGCAGAGAGGCTGTGAGATGTAGTCTGAGCTGTGCCTCTTGCCTGTCTGTAAATTGTGTGCATGCATCAGCAATTGGCTTACCCACAAGCTGTTCACCTGAAAATCAGCTGCCAAAATCTGTCGTTCTTCAGGTTCGCTCAAGCAAATTTCCACTTCCTGAATGTTCTGTTGTTATTTTCACTATAACACTCTTTAACACATCCCCTCTGTGTGTTTGTGATTTTACAGGATGCTCGCAAATGTAACATGCTTCTATGTGAACCCTGCATGCATGAGAATGGGAGGATCTTGCAAAGTCAGACACAGGTGACATATCTGTCAATTCGGCAGCCAAACTCTGTGCAGGTGGGTTCATTCATTCATTGCATCGTGCTGCTGTAAATTCATTCTCTTATCCAGTTAAAGGAAGGGTAAATCCAGCTTCCATTTGACACGCTGCTCATTTAGCTGAGAGGCACGGTAGCTGGGCTGGGGGACCGGGGGGTGGGGGACACTCTGGGAGGTGTCGTTCTGAGCAGATGGACCTCTCCGTGGCGTAGTAAGTGGAGTTTTCACATGGCAGAGGAAACTGCAGGATCTCACAGGACCAGGACACAGCATCCAGGTGGCCACAGCCCCTCCTGACCAGCTGGAGGAGCGATGGGACCATCTGACACTCGCAGGGAAAATGATACACTTTTCTTTGCTGCTTTGTTTCATCAGTGCCTCGACACAAAAAGCCCCAAGCCAATCAAAGAATTTAACAGATGAAGCTAAGGGGAAATGCTTTTGATTACACATAAATGTTCAAGGTCATGTAACAAAAGGAGAACAGCATTTACATGCAAGCTTAAGATGGACACTTTTGCTGAGTTTGTGGCCATGCTTATTTGCAGAATAACAGACTTTTCTGTTTTCAAAACCAAAAAAAGATCAAAAATCACAGAAAGCTCCTTGGAGTCTTCCAAATGTGATGAATTGTCTGAAGCGATTAAGTTTGGATACCAATGCAATCAAATCTGAATGCATCAACAACTGACTGCAGTGATTTCATATATCAAGTGAAAAAGTCCCATCTGTGCTTCTACTCCACTGATCCGGGGCCCTGGAGGCAACATAGGGCTAATTGTAGCCCTATTTTCCTTCCTTATCTTTTTGTTTTTACTCAGTGTTGGGGTCAGGGAAGCTCCCAAGTGACCGGCGGCAGGAGCAACAGCCAACAGCCCCCACTGAGCATCAGTAATTAGAGCCCTCCTCCTTTCTGTGTTTCCGCACAGACCCCAGCCAGGAGACCTCTCACTCTCCTTCTGAGGGGTNCTCTCTGGTTCTCATGGATGACCAGGGTCTCTCTCTCTCTCTCTCTCTCTCTCTCTGTCCTCCTCAGAGGATGTGCAGTCCTGAACTGTCTTCTTTATCATGACCAATCATCTCCTTTTCACTTTCACTCTCTTTCTGATAAGCATTTATTAACATTAATATTACTATCTGGTGAAGTATTAATCCATTGGTGGTTTAATACTGCAAGCAACATACTCCTACACCATTTTAACAATAAATTGCAACTGGGCACCATAATAAAATTCAGCATTATAAACCTTCATAAAGATAATGTGTAGTGCTGGGTTTTTTGTACAGGTGTTCATATTATAGTATCCATTCCCTGTATATGCAAGTGAGAGCTCTTGTATATCCGGAGCTATTGCTGTCTGCTAAAGCTACAGTATATTCATATCTATCCATCTGTCATATTCTAAGTGGCAAAATACATCAAAAGGTTGTTTTTATTGATTTAACTGTATATATGTATAAATTTAAGTGCAGATGTCCTATATAACTAGTGTGTCAATATTACCATAACATTTTACCTGACAGAGAATTTTTTTTGTTTGTATTTATTTCATAAATCCATATTGTAAATGTATTTCATGAGCTGCAAAGACTTGCGGTCACTGGCTGCAGAATGTGAAGTAACAGGTTTTTATTATATAAAAATGTACTTGTGCCATCTAGTGGATATTTGCACAGATAAATTTAATCAGAGACTGATGCAATGAACTTTTGACAGAAAATATGAGAATAAGATTAAATTCCCAGTATTTTAATTTATCATATTTAATATTGATGTTATAGCATTAATAAGGAAGGAAAATCATTACAAACAGTGGATATGGTTTAAAATCTAAAAGCTGCAAAGATAGGAAATATACAACATCTTTCATTTAATAAAAGGCCAAAGGAACTGAAGATTCCCTCTCCAGCCTCTCTTCTATTTTCTCTTCCATCTCTCTGTGTTGTGGTTTGTAGATTATCTATGTCAGAGGACATTTGGTGTTGCAGAAGTCTCCTGACTTAAACAGATGGTAGACATTAACCAGAGGAAACATGATGACAGAGCCGACCAGGGAGCCTAGCTGTTGTGCAGCTCCACACCACACCAAGGCGCTGTGGCTCCAGTCTCTCAGGATAACACCCACCATCACTTTCACATATGACAGAGTTCCAATGAAGAAGACCCATGAAAGCACCTGGTAACCATAAAACAAGTGGACAAAGGGCAAAGATCAACATTTGTGGCTGAAATACAAATAATTTTATTATGCAACACATTATTACTGTAACGCTAATAAAATAATTGCACATTCACAGCACAATTATGTTGCCTCATCACCTGCAAAATGCTCAGGCAGAGCTGAATTTTGTCACAGGCATTTTCCTGATAATAAATGGCTTCTAAACAATCTATGTTAGTTTCTGCACCACGGTCACTTACACAGCATGTTTATAACTCACAATGATTGCCTGTCCTGCTGCAAACCCTTGAAGTAAAGGACATGGACTCATAGCTGCCATGGCCATGTTGTAGCTGCCAAATCCTGTCCCCAGCACAGTCAGCACACCAAGAAACACCAATGACCTGAAAACAACAGTGTAAATCTTTATACTCATCTATAAAAATATAAGTCTGTACTACATTAATGTTTACCTGTTCTGGAAGAACACTGCAATGACACAAGCCACTGGGTTGGCCACTGATGACAGAGCAGCAGAGAGGTGATAGGCCAGGTTTCCATAAGGCATACAGGAGTATGTCTGTACAGAGGGCAGCAGGCCATTGGTTGCAGCATTAACCCAAACCACCATGAAATAGATGAAGGTCAGTTGATACACAGAGTATTTTGAGTTGCTCTGACATGTCCCTTCAGCCTGCTGGTTCACCTCCTCTCCGCCGGTTTCTGCTCCAGGGTTATCCAGGCCGGAGCAGACAGATGCCGCAGTGTCTGGCATCAAGTTTTTACTGGACAGCTTGAACCTGTCCAGTAACCTGTTCAGTGCACAAAAAGCAGCCAGGCTGATGCACATCATGGCTGCTAGGAAGAAGAAGAAGACCTGAATGGAAAAGTTGGGAGGGAGATACTCGGTTTGCAGCATCCACGAGTTCCCATTCTCTGTTTGGTTTCCTGCAGGCTGAGAGAAGTTGACACATTTGGCTATGCCCACGCCTTGTGCCAGGGCGACTACACCGGGAATAAAACCGCTGAGCCCTTCCCCAATGAAGTACGTAGTGATGTATTTTGCTGGAAGCTGCATCATAAAAGGTATGAATGTAACTGAGGAAGTGCAATCCACCAGTGAGAGGAAGAAGGTGATGATGAAGAATGCAGTGCTGTGCGAAGCTCCGGCCACAATTGTTGTCTCATCCCAGAAGAAGGCGAGCAGAATGCAGGACACCACACCAATGGACAAGATGGAGTAAATAACTAAATGCTCTTTAAGGCGGCCCGGGCACAGTTTGTGCATCACAGTCACAAACAGCGGTCCAAGGTTAGCCAGCTGGATGATGACTGTCAGGTAGGAGGGGAGCTCCCAGCCTTCAGGAAGAGTGTTGACGATAAGCGGCAGTTCTACCCACAATCCGTTCACAGCCACCCAAGAGCCCAAACCAAAGGCACAGGCCAGCATGTGGATCAGCAGAGCCATGATGTAGCCGAATCACTGAGAGGAAGAAACCTTGTGCGAGAAGAAGTAGTCTCCCCTAATGGTTTGACCTGTACTACAGGTCATACCTTTAGGGGAAACCGTCAAGAGCCACAAGTTGTTATACTTGTATGACTGCATGTGACAAACAAAACTTTGAAACTTGAAACTAAATAGTATATTGCCTTGTCTTGAATGAAAAGGCAGGTTATAATAAAATCTTGTAAGACAGTTTTGGAAGGACTAATGAATAAATAGAGATTAATAAACAATCCCTTGAAAAACGTTTGAAGCTTGTATATCTTAGAAGCCTGCATTTGGCAGCAGAACAATGTTTCTGTACCAGTTATTCATATTAAAGGCAGTTAATGGCAGAAATAAAAGATATCCAGAACCCAAACAAATATCCACCAGATGTCTACTTTCCAAATACAAACTAGAAACTTTTTATAGAACTAGACGCATCAGTTTTAGCTTTTTAATCCAACATACAAAGATAACTCCAAATTATTTGTTCTCAGTGGTCTGATGGCATCTAAATCATGAATTCAGAGCAGGGTTGTAGGCTTCTCTGGATAATACATGTAAAGTAAAACCACAGCTACTTAAATTTGTCTATTGGCTCAATAATGATTGTATATAATGGGAATCAAACAAGTTATTAAAACTCTTCTTCAGAGCTATTCCTGTAGTTTACATAATCTCTTTACTTTATAGAAATCAACAAATCCTAAGTTAATGTACATTAATGTAGCAGAGCAAGTGAAGGAAAAGCACATTTTTGTCATTGATAAGGCAGATGGAAAGAGATGCCTAAGTCATAACACTAAAGCCCATGTCATTTTAGTTCACACCTATACTATTCATGTTTGAAGCAGCTGATGCACAATTTTCACATCCCTTTCACACATCGTTGAGGAATCCAGCAAACCATATGGGCCTCCATCGCACTGTTTCTTGTAGCTGTCACACTTATTTCATTATGATGAAATAAAGTAGTCAGAAAATTCCCTGCGACATGATCGCATGATACATCCATTTTGGTGCAACAAAGCTTGTGGAAGAAACAGTATTATGCCTTTAGACAACTTAGTTAATCAAGGCAATAAGTGTAGTATGAAGTCTCAAGTTTTACAAGAATAGCAGCTTTTCCATATGTACTTAGTTACACATGCCTTGTAGACACAGAAATATATACTATAATATATACTCACAAGCTTCTTCAGTGTCTGGATGCCCTTAATATGACTTGCTGTCATTTTACATAGATCGGTGACAGATCGCCTTTGATTGTGGTTACATACACACATAGGGAAGCACATGCTTGTGGGTAGGTCAGAGTCCAGCAGGAGATCAGCTCCATTGCATAGCAGAGGGCAGTTTATGAATCCTCAGAGCTTTCTCTCTCTTACCCTCCTCCTCCTCATGAAGTGCTTCAGGTCAGCACTTCGGCAGTACCCATGACATTTTGGCAAGCATGTACATTGGAGTTTTTCCAGCAGGAAAATCTAATCTGCTGTTGTGGCTGTGGAAGGGGTCAGCTCGCAGCGCCCCCTGCTGGTTCTGTGTGCGGGATCGCTGATCTGTCACTGTAACAGAAATCTCAATGATCTCACTTACACAGGGGATGTGAGGGTTAGAAAGTTTAACAGTATCAAAATTATTCCATGAAACTTGCCATTCCTGTCCTGCCTTGATTTTTGGTTCCATGCTAAAACACCACTGGATGTTTCCTGCTCATCAGCTCATTTAATATATCAAATTTATTATTTTAGAAGCATGTGCAGCCCTACTGCAGATCCCCAGCAAAGAAACTGGCAGCACCAACCCCTCTTCATTTTTAAGATAGTTATTCAAAATATAATGTTTTCCAAAGAACACAGAGTGTACATCCAAATTTAATGTCCAAGTGTGTTCTTCGATCTCTGGTTTAGTGATTTTCTGTCAGCATCTACACTTCTCTCACTTCTGCTTTTGACCCGTTTTGCTTGACGTTTAGAGATATTTTTCCTCCACCTGTGCCGTTTCCTCCATTCTTCCGCAAACAGCTTAAATGTGGGGATCTACCATTTTAGAGCGATGCAACTGAACATCACACTCTCGTGGTTTTCTGCATCATGTGTCACTGTACCATTTATTTCTAGTTTATTTGTAATCCAATAGTGGTCAGGAGTAGTTTGGCGATGTGAAGCCTCTCTAAGCATATTATCTGACTCTCTTTGTGATGTTATTTGGAGATATAATCTGATATCAAATGGAGGACAGTCTGAAAAGAGCCTGTTACAAACCAGATTGTGACGTCACAGTGGGTCAACATACAGCATATTCAGTGGTGCTCTGAAGAGGTCCAATTGTAAGAGGTTGTGCAGTTGGCAATCTATTTTGAAAAGACACCTTTTATTACTAGTGTAGTGATTTGGGTATTGAACATGAATGTTTTATTTCATAATTGGTTCTCATGGTGAGTTTGCATTCTAATTTGGGGGACAAAATTGTAATTACATGTCATCTGCACAAAAATCTGATCACAAAGCTTTCACAAATCGAGATGGCTTACCAACAAGCAGAAAGTGTTGCCACGCCAGCAAAAACCAAACAGGAAGTGAAATCTTGGTGTGGTGACAGGAGCGCTTACATTACACTTCTGCAGCATTTGGTAAGGTCATCAAGAACAGAGGCGATGTAAACACTGTACATAAGGCAAGTCATTGTGTAAAGAAAAATGCAAAATATCTAATTTCACGAGTCTATGTGTGGTGTATAAACAAATAACCTTGAACCCATCGACACTAATATCTAGGCATCTACAACAACAAATGTAAAGCATGAATTTGGATTTATCAAAGTAATGAAGAAAAACAACTCATCACATTAAATAGTAAAGAAGAATACAGTTCCACAAGTCAGATATCATCTCTGACGTTACACAGGACCTAAAGAGGTAGCTGTTTTCATTTTCCTTTTCAAGCCTTGTTTAACTGGGATGTTTGCAGACCTAGATTTAGGCTATATATACTAAGATCAATTATCATGATATAGACTAAACGTTCACTTCAAGAACTTACAGGTATGTTGTACTTTTTGCAATTATATGTGATTTGCTTACAAAAATAAAAATAAAAGAGTTGACTAAGGTGACCAATTCAGGCATCTTGCTATAACAAAATTACAATATGTCACTATTCATGTTTGTCACATAGTTGGTATACTGAACATTCATTGGCAAGTTGAATATGTTTTGTGTACAGACTTCATGTGTAAACCTTAACAGAATGCTATCACTAGCTAACAGCAACTACATACGTTAAGAGAACGATGCACAATTATGTTAAGGGACTTTTTTCAATGTTACAAAAAGGCAACACAGAAGAGGTACACTCAATAAGATTATTTATGTTATTGTACAATCTGCATTTTTAACAAATAATAAAAAAAGATTAGTAAGATGTACAGTATTCCAATGATCACATCTGGCGTGGACAGGATTCTGCCTGAGTCCAGCCAGAGCTCCAGTGATGGGAGAGCAAAGAGACCAGGGCCATAAATGACTTCCACAAATGACCAGTGAGTGTGCGTATCTGTGTGAGGGTGTGTGAGGGAGGGTGTGTGTGTGTGTGTGTGTGTGTGTGTGTGTTTGCCTTGTATATCACTGTATGCTTGTCTTCTGATGTGTGTGCGAAAAGGTTTTGGCAGGAAAAGGAATGTCACAGGAAGGAGGAATGGATGAAGGAATGAATACAAACAGAAGAGAGGGAAAAAGATCAAGTTTGGGGGGTGTGGGGGGGGTTCAGTTGGTGTAGATTTGGCCCTCGGGTGGCTGAGGGAGCTTCATGTTCTCCTTGCACGCCATGAGCCTTCGGAGCTCCTGCAGCACCATCCGGATGCTGTAGGAGTTCTGCCACCTGGCGAGTGAGGACACGGCTCGCATGTCAACCTGCGGGACAAAGAACAGGGAGAAATAAACTGCACTGTGCTGCACAGCTCTTACAATATTTGAAATAATGTTCTGAAAGATGAGTGGGCTAAAATTTTAAACATTATTAATAATAAAATTTTGGCGATCACCAGCAAACGTGAATGAGAAGACAAATTCTCACCCTGGTGAGGGGGACAATGGCTTTGCCTGTCTCCGTGATCGCAACTAACTTTAAAGGACCATACTGGCCATTTTGTATGTTTCAGCCTATTATATTCAATTTTCATACACGTAACATTACGGAAAATCATTTCCCAAAGCATACTACTGGAAAGGTGAATTAAAATATTTTTCCTACCTTCCAGACCGCCATTGGTTTCAGTTCATTCTGGTACGCTATTAAAATCAATTTGTTGATACTCGAAACATTCTTGGATAGGTAATCCATCATCGTGAACAACATGTATATTCAGGGTTTTTTTTTCAGAGTTACATAATTTTAGCGTTTAAGCACAATAAAAAGTATGTCCCCACTGGGGAATATAGCCCAAAAGAAGACCTGCGTTTATCGAAAAATTTAAATGGCCGTGACTTCATAAGGCTGCGTAACATTAGCAGGTGAAACACTGATTTTTAAGGTGGGTGTATCGCTTGAATATTTGATTTTGAAAGATTAAGAGATTTTGCTAAATATCAGAAAAGATGAAATATGGTTTTATCCTTTGGGAAATAGTTGTCAGTAACGTAACATGCATGAAAATTGAATACATTAAGGCTCAAACATGCAAAATGGATGGTACAGTCTTTTAAGTTCTGTTAAACCGTGACAATGATGTTCTGCTACATAAATTTAGTGTCAGTACCAAAGAGCAATTCCGCATTGTTTTATGTAGGAAAATAACTGTTGCACCGACCTCCACAGGTTGAAAAATTCAAGTGTGTTGCACTTCTAACCACACCCAATTCTGCTGTGCTGTAGCACGGTGCTATAGTGCACTGTGAATTTCACAGGGTGGGGCAGAGCAAAAAGAAACTGCCCCAAAGCAATACAAGCTGGTTTTGTTTTTTTGTTTTTGTAAAATAACCTTGGGCAGCCAGTTACTCTTTAAAACTAAGACTGCACTGGCTCTCAAAAAAGTGAAGCAAGCAGTAGTACTTAGAAGAGAAACTTGTTACTCTGGATTTACTAGTCTACAATTCCTGTGAAAATGTCATTCTTTCCTTCTGTGCAACTGATGAATTTTGCTGATACCTGCCGCTCTTAAAAGCATGCATATCTTAACCTGCTTTGCAAAGCATGTACACACCTTAAAGTAACACCAATACAAGCTATTCCTTATCTGGCAAACATTAATCTGACTGTACAAATACTGCAAGAGTATGCTACCAAACCTCTGTTTATATCTCCAGATTTATTTACCAGTATAAAAAGGAGGCAGGACAGAAGGACATTCTCATCTAATATTTTTAACAAGTCCACTGACAGTTTACGCACTGAATTTTGCACAAATCCGTAAAGCTGGAATAATAACTGACAAGAAGATTTACTCACCACACCGTTGGAGTTGTGCACACCATTCAAGTTTATCTTTGTCACAAATCTGACAAATGGTGGGGAGTCTGGGTATTTGGGCCCACATTCAACCTTCAAATTGTACATCCTGTTTTCATAGGTGGTCTGTGGACAAAAGGACAGATAAACAGGGACAAATGAGTTGAAGGGTTAGTGGGGTTTGTTTAAAAAGAAAATAAAGGCAAACCACAGATACTCCTGAGCTTAAATGTCTCTGGCTAGTTTCTGTCCATTGATGTTTAAGCAGAACTGATTCAGAAAAAGTACACACAAGCAGGTAACAGTGTACATAAGAATACTTTCAAAAGAAAAACTTTCAGTAATATTTTATACCACCCACACACATAAACATGGATCAAAACTAATAGTCAGCGGGCAACAACACCTTCATGTTTGGCAGTATAGTGTTTTTGATAATATACTGGCCAGCCTCATCCTAAATATGTCACTGATGACAGTGCACAAGCAAATGACATTCTAAGTTCACAAGATCTCAAAAGATAGGCAGCTGCTGTTGAGAGCTCATCTCCCTAAGATTCACAGGAACAGAATGATGATGAGAAAATACTTCAAATATATTAGAGTCATTTCTGTGGATGGTGCACCACAACAGGAGTCGTGGTGATCTATGTCTAGCCAGCATATCTCCAAAGAAGTCATGTCCCTCTTTTAAGCCCTGTCTGTCTGTGTGCGATTGTTTTTGGCATGGTACACAAATCAACAAATCACAGACAAACTGCCTTTATTCTCTGCCTATGTCTCCCCAACTGATGCTCTTCACACACAGAGACGCAAGTGTGCTGATTAAAAAAGGCAGCACTCACCCTTGGAGGGCCAACAATCACCCCTCTCCATCGTGTTAGGGTCATGTCCCCATCATCCTCCAGACCCCAGCTCACGGTTCCATCCCCCACACCTTTCTGGCCTTCTTCCAGCTCTTCCAGCAGCCGGAAATTACGAGGAACCTTAACGCCTGTGTGTAAACAATGATCCATTTCAGTTCATAGCAAAATAGATGCACTTTGCTGGCATCAAAGCTGGATTTTGGCATCACCAGGCCGACCAGACAGTCAATGAACTGGCCCAAACAGCATTCACATACACTGAATGTGACTTTTTGACCACATCTGATTAGTCTAACCTATCGAAACGCTTAGATAGTGGTAGATAAATTTATTGTTCATTGTCATGTTATATGGCACACTTTAGCATGTCGGTGAGACGGTGCTGCATTAGCCCTCTGCAGTGAGACATTTACATGCTGCTCTGTTACTGAAGCTGGCTGCCAACAAATACAGACACAGGCTAAGCTAGCTGCGGCAGCTAATAACCGAATTAACCAGCCACTGAAGAATCCTCATCATAGCTTAAGTTTGCTAGGTTAGCTACATGTCACTGTCACATCACACAGTGAAATAAGGCAAAGGTTAACCAAGCGATGAAAGCTAAATATCGATGAGCAAACGGTAAGCAACTACATTAAACGATCAGGTATCTGAACCTTAGTTTCTAGTTTCTATCTAACAATCTTAGATGTTATATTAGCTAACACTGCCAAATGCTAGTAATACGACATTATGGTGCACTCGCGTCAACGTTTGCGCATTAGCTCCTTACTAACGATAAAATACGAGATATTACCACGATTAACAGATAATGTGATGTCATTCGGCTTAATTTATAGGAATTAAACGTCATGGAATACTACTGTCGCGCATTATAGTGCGTTTGGTTCTCATATTTTATCTTATTTTAACTAGCTAATAGCAGCTTAGCTAACAGCGTCGCTACCCATTCATTCACTTGAAGGCTTCCAGGTGGCGTTAGCTTCTCAACTGTTACAAAGCACGTGTATCAGTACCTAATTAACCTTAACATATAAAGTAAGGATTATCATAAGCATATTCGCTAAGCTCGTTATTTGACGAATGCCCCACGGTTTTGTATAGAAGTATTTATTTCTAACATTTACCTGATCCGGCGGAGACCGCCATCTTGTCGCTACTCTGCGGGGGCGCGCACGTAGTTTGGCCATTGTCGCCCGCATTTCGTGCACGAGCAATGCCTCAGAACAGGCGGCGCTCCCTTCGTTGTTTCCGACAGAGGCGGCCCCTAGGTCTGTGGGGCCCTAGACTAGGACCTAGGCTCTTGAAAACATGCCCTACTAACATAGGCTACAATAAAAATAAAAAATAAAAAGTTAGTGAAGCCATTGGAATAACATAGATTTCTTCATGACTGCATACACGAGTATTTAACACTCGCTTTTTGTATACACACACATGCACGATTGCGATTTTAAACCCTTTCACACAGATTAATATCAAGTTGAGCATTATTGTTATTTACAGGCTTCAAGATTTATTTTAAAATTTCTAATTTATTTTCATTTATTAGAAGAGCTTATACTTTTGACAGATTCATTCCTTTTTTGTTTGCATTTTTATTGTCTAGATGTAATCTGGTTTCTGGCTGAATTACAGCATAATGCAATGCAACTAAAAGTATTAATTATAGTGACTTCATTCTATAACTACAGAAACATAAAATTATAGCCATACCATTGTAATTGTGATTCTTTGGAAAACTATGTTTTAATTTATATTTGTGCTGGAAAAAGTTTTCTTCAATCTATCTATCTATCTATCTATGAAAGAAAGAAAGAAAGAAAGAAAGAAAGAAAGAAAGAAAGAAAGNTATCTATCTATCTATGAAAGAAAGAAAGAAAGAAAGAAAGAAAGAAAGAAAGAAAGAAAGAAAGAATAGTCTGAGAAAGTTGATAGTGGTAATTATTAACTGTTTATTTAGTTTCTTTATAAATACCGTTTAATATATACATTGTACATCTCCCAAATGGAAGACAACAAAAAGGCATCAAGGCATTGATTCTGATATCTAAAACTCCATCACCACCGGCACACATGATCAACTACAACATCCATGGGTCTCGCCTCAGAACAAGTCAGAGGCAAGGAAATGGCATTTTAAAGACAGTCAACAATATCGTTTCCCATATAACAGACAAGATTTACAGTAAATCAATCAGGGAGAGAATAAGGCAATTCAATTAAAAATTCCAGGATCATTACAAGTGAGTCAACACAGCATGTCAAACCAACATCTTTGCCTAGTTATGAACAAGTTAATTTGCTCTCATAAAATTATATGCAGTAGGCAAATGTGAAGGTAACCACACACTATCAACAATAACCTTCAAATCTGCCGAAAGCCCATTGTCTTAAAGCAAAAATCAGCTTAACCACAAATTCTACCTCATTAGCAAGAGGCCAAGTTAAGTGTACTGATATATATGGCTACAGTGGGACGTATAATGCTTTTAAAATTATTAGGCTACTTTGGCCAACAAAATTAGCAATAAAAACTGTGCTATCTATCAAATAACAGCCTTAATGTCACAAATGGAAAGCAAGAAAGTTTTTTTTTTTTTCCCCCACCGATTCATATCAAACCCATTTAACCATTAACCACAATCCTGAAGTCAAATAATAAATATGTTAATTCATATGTAATCTATACGCACTAGTACAACAGACATGAAAAGGAATTATAGCAAGTCTGTCTTCAAGCAAAGGTTATTATGGTAAGTGTTCCTTCTTAGCTCACCATATATATTATAATGTAAGGATGTCAGTTTTACATCAAAACTGTTATCTAGTATTTCTAATCAATACCATATTACCTTGCACAAAACTTACACAGAATTTTTCCTTATGTAAATATAATATGTTCTAGAAATTACTTTTATATTACCACAGAGAGCATTTTACTTCAGTGGAGAAGCATTTAGCAGAAACGAAGCCACATTAAGTTCAGTTCAGATGTGTCTACTGTTCGCATATAACAGAGCTCAAACACAAAAATTTGAGCTAATACTGATTAAAAAGAACCTCTGAAGTAAAACCTCTATACAGGCCTCAAACTTTGATACAAAGACACAAAATGCCATCCATTTACCAGCATATATTACTACCTAGCGCACAAAATGGCCTCTCAAAATACATATCTAAAACAAGCACAATGCAATCTGCAGTGTACCTCTGCTTTTGACCAATGGTGAAAAATTTCATGTCATCAAGTATGAAGGATTCAAAAAACTGGAATATTAGAGAGTATAAAAAACAATTTTGGCTTCACAATAAGCCATTGGTATAGTTAAATTATCTACTTTGACTATAAAGTCCAAGAAACTTATTCATGAACTCTTTACCCTGGTCAGCCCAACTGTAAGCTTCTCCCATTTGAACCTCGAAATATTGCCACCTTAGGATGAAGATGCCATTATGGGTCAATTTGGTCAAAACTTGGGGTTCTTTTTCTGAAAATGGTATATTAGATTGAGAATTTCACCTGCAGCAGAATCCTTCCTGATCATTGGCTGCCTCACAAACTCTAAGGTAAGCTGGTGACCCAGTGTATTGCTTGCACAAGCCAACATGCTGTATGCATGCATGCATTCTTAAGTCTGTGTAAGTGACATCAAAAGAGTAGTTAGTAAAAGTAATTCTCATGCAGTTTTTAAAAGCTAACAGCTCATTTTTTTGAGTTCCAATTTTTCCACTTTGCAAATAAGTGTAAACAACAGGGAAAAGAAAGGTATTTAACCAAATCAGATTTTTAACGAGTTAAGACGTGTAGTTAATGGCCTCTTATCACACTGCATAGTTATTTGCTGTACAACACATTTACAAATTACTTACCAAAGCATTAATAATTTTTAACCAATTAATTACATAATCTCATCTATATTATTGATATAATCAGCTATCACTGAAGCCCTTGTAACATTACCACCTGCTTGTCAACAGACAGCGGCAACATTATTCAAGGGGAATGTTACGCTCTTAAACTCGCTGTTCCCTCCCAGATTAAAAAAGAACAACTGCTAGGTGTCAAAACAATGTCACACAAAAATGGCACATAACTTTGGAGTGTCTGCGTAGGATTAAATCTGACACACAAATCATAAAGCGAAACAAAAATCAAAACAAACAAAAAAAAAAAAAAAAANAAAAAAAAAAAAAAAAACAGCAAGAAAGTACTGCATCTGTGGTATGTAAGGCTGCATGATCAAACTGTATGCATCTCCTTCCTGATAGCAACATCAACGTAGTAGGACCTGACAGACAGCAACGACACCAAGATGCAGCCGTATTTGCACAGTTGCTGTGGCCAAGCATCAACACTGACTATAGTTATACACATTTCATTTCTGTTTTAGGTGAGATTAGTGCGGGAACACTCGCACTGAAAATGTCAAATATTCATCTTCTGCATTTGCATTACTGTTAACAATTGTTGTAATGCACACTCTGATCAGAGAGCATAGAAATTCCAATTATAACCGTCTGGCTCCCTTTTCAGATCTGGTTTTGGGAATATAATGTGAGCTATTAGCTTTGTTTGCGCTTTTTTGTTTGTTTTACTTTCAAACCTGTTTTCTGAGCTTTAAGACCTGACATTTAGTGCACCCTGGTGTCGTGGTGTGTAGAGGACTCCCAGTGTAACTCTAGTCTGTCTCAAATTCACTCGTGGATAAAGACAATGACTAACACTATTAAAGGACAGGTTTCACATTTTGTTGAAGTCTTTTGTGGTTGTATCTTGGTTCATAGCTAGCAGCTTGAAAGAATGCATGTTATTTGAATGCAAAGAAATTGATTAAATTTACAAGAAACATCTTGTCATCTTTCTTTAAAGACTAATCCCTTGTGCAACTAAACCCAAGTGCGCAAATGCTTGTCAAATCACAAGAAGTTAGCACAAAATGCCCTCAATGGCCATGGGACCAGTGTTTTTACTTATTCTGTTTGATTTGAGCTCTTTCAGGACTTTTTTGGTGTCATCTCCCTGACTCACCTGTTGGTTCATCTTCCTGATTCTTGTAGTCATACAGAGTTTGGAAATTTCATAAAATTCCCAGCATCGCTTCACCCAACATCAACCCGAGCAGAAGTCTTATCAGCCAGAATAACCACAAACATCTATGAATGTGTGCAGGGATACCAGTAACAGAATTTACCAATTTGTTCGTCAGCTATAACACTAGCAATGCATCCAATCCCTGTATAATCCCAGTCCTACTGTTACCATTGCCAAAATCCAACCGTTTCTACATAGATAAAACAGACACTTGATGATGTGGAGACTGATGCAGCATGTGGTGCCAAAGAAACAAAGAAATGCAGAACATAATGCGTTTGTCACCTCCTCAAATAAGCATTTGTGGCTATTGTGGAGAAAAAAAAAATCGATTTGTTTCCACCCTTTCAAGTATTTTTGCTGGTCATGATGGAATTTGTGAAGAGAGTAAAATCTTTCAATCTTCTTAAAGAGTGACTTCAAATTACAACACCTCAATAACGTGAGTTGCTGCACACACATCATACATCAGAACATTGAGCTTGCATGAGTTAAGGAGATTTTGTGATTTAAAATGATGATCTCCTCTGTGAGTAATGAAAAATTCCATCAACAAAGCCCTCTTCTTAAAAACAGACAAAATGTGCAAGACTTAAAGCTACGGCATCAGGAGCTGTTGGTTAAGTTTTCTTTCAATGATTACAGTTTAAGTGAGGCAAAAGAGGGATGAGAAAACAGGACAGAGCCAGTGTCTTCTGAGGTAGGAGTGGCTGGCCTGCAGTGTTACTTGACTTTCTGAGCCCATTTCAGGTCATCTGCCCTGGGCTTCTCTCCTGTCACACTCTGGATACGATCCTCCATGTAACGCCAGAAGCCCAGCTTCTCCAAAGGGTAGTTCAGCCAACCTACAAAGACAACAACAACTCAGATTAATCTCATCCAACACTGTCTCTAATTAAAGACAACTTCACTCAGGTTGCTTCATATATAAATCCAATTTCATGCTTAGGAACTAAAGATATCCCACCACTACAAAAACATACTTTTTCCAGGGGTTTATACAAACCTGTAGTGATGCAGAAGTATGTCTCATGTGGGGAGACGTGATGGATACGGTGGTGCTTTCGAGGAAGGATGATGTGGCAGTTCTGCAGAAACACGACCCAACGTGGCAGGCCAAAGTATGTGTGTGACCACTTGTGAATCTGGTTGGTAAGGGTCACAAAGATGCCTAGTGCAAACAAGTAGCAGTACCAGGAGTAGTTACGGTAGATTTCCGCTGTAATGGAAAGAAGACAGAGACCAGGTGAAAGGGGAAATCAGGAACTCCCCTCCAAGTGCATATTTTGAAGTACCAGATTAAATCACATTACAGTGTAAAACTGCACGTCAGGCTCACTTTTAGAACTTCTACATTTACACTTTGCTCAGGTTTCTGTCTGTAAGCTTAATGAGCAATTACATGCTTGAGTAAGTCAACTTGCAATTGCATTATCTGGGTCTGTTACTCTGAGTAGACCAACAATTAATGCTGATTTCAATTTGATTATAGTGTTTACATGACTTAAAAAAAAAGAATTAATGCCTTAATTGGATTAGAATAAAAGTTTTAATGTGCATGTAAACATTTTTTGTTGACACATAGCTTACCAGGAGAGAGGGTGAGGAAGTTGAAGGCCATGTTTGCTAGAGGGACTATGGTCAGCATGCAGTTGTCACCATTTGTCTCAATGAAATCATGACGGGTGATGGCTGTGGGGTCAATGTGGTGCTCTCTGAATGGACGTATGAAAGCCTGGAGGACAGATGATAAAATAGGATGAAGAACAAAACAAACTGGGAACTTGAAATGAAAGCAGGGTGTTCCTTTTCAATTGCCATTTTTGTTAAATATAGAAAAGGAGGTTATTTAAGTCCATACTGTATAATGATTTCCAATGATTGGCACTAAACTGGAGAAAGAATGAGATACCTTTCCAAAAATGGGTAGATCCACTGATCCCCATGTATCAGCCCCCCAATGAACAAGGCCTGATGCAAAGTCAGCAGTGAGTATCCCTGCCACTGAGATAGAGGGGGAAGAGAGTAGCAGGGGAAAAGAAAGAATGAAAGGATCAATAGGATAAAAAAAACCATTCATTGCACTTTAAAGAAGGCTGCTTCTCCAACCAACCATAGTTGAGTACTTACCAATACCGAACAGAATATACCACATATGTCCCAGATGGAAATTGGCAAGGAGGTGAATGAAATTGAAGGCCATTAGAGAGAAGCAGAGGACAACACTTAGCCACTCTTGACATCTTTTTCCTTAAAAAACAAAAAAAAAGGCATACATGTTAGCATGTATAATCAATAAGGCATGAGCATTGACTTGATTGCATTGGATTTTGCTCAGTGTCAAGGGTTAGAGTCCATAATACTTGAACGTCACCTGATATCTAATGCCAAACTAACCTATTCAGCATAATTAAAGATCAGCTGTATCTTTACAACAGTGACAACGTGCATACACTGAAGTAACATTCCTCTGTGTTTAACAAGAGGATTGTGCTTGCAGGGCCTGAAATGCCTGTCCCTTAGAGAGACCTAACGAACTTCACGACTAAACAATCTGAAGCACCACGGAGTCACTCCCATTGTATTAGATTCAGACCCTGCAAACACTCAGTCAATCCACAAGTGCCTGGAGGAGCAAATATTTGCATACTGTTCCCATTCAGTCAGTATGGTCTAGCTGTAATGATGATATTATGAAAAGCTAAAAGAAGACTGGTACAGTTAAAAGGACACAATCGGAAATCTATTTAGACCCTTTACTAAGCGTCCACATATTTAGTATGTCTAGTTCACTGAGTCCCAGTCGATGAGCTGACTCAGCAAAATCCAAATGTTATGAAAGGTCACGGCCGCTTTATGACCACGTGAGGCTCGGGTGAATAAAGCAGAAAGGCTGGAATATTCTAACCTCAGTCTGAGCTTCCAAATTCCACATGACAAGGAAAACTCACCAGTCTCACATGATTCCTGTTGTGCAACGGTTAGAGAGCGACAACGCAGCTAACAGATTGTTCAGTTACTCGTCTAACTAATTATCGCATTTAAAGATTAACTTGCGTGCTTGGTTGCGATTAGTATTTTTTCTTTACTTATTTACTAACTATAAAGCCTGCTGTTATGTGACGTCACGCCACCTATATGAACACTTCAGCCCACAGACTGGATGCCTCAGCCAGCGGATCAAGCATATAAAACGGCCTGTTCAGATGACTGACCCACCTGGAGAGTACAGATCGGCCAGCTCCCGGGCACCGGCGTGTTGTGGACCCCATCGGGCCCCTCCCCGACCCGGTCCCTGTGGTTCTAGGCTCTGNCCGGCGTGTTGTGGACCCCATCGGGCCCCTCCCCGACCCGGTCCCTGTGGTTCTAGGCTCTGTACTTCGTGTCCACACCCGTTCTCGTTTACCATTCTCGCCATATTCTCCACTTTAGGCCCAGCCCCTCCAGTCTATGTACTCACAGCAAGCAGCCAACCGGATTTTCAGCTTCTCAGCCCACAGACAGCAAAACGCTTTTAGCCAATCACGGTACACGTCTCTGTGAACACAACAGCCAATCATCGGACGAGAAAAGGTTTAACAAGTGACGCGTAACCAATGAAGTTGCGAGGGAAAGACTGCATTTCCTGACCCCACCCGACCTGTCCGCTCACCCCTCCCCACACGCTGTCTTGTATTATAATTAAGTTATGAAAACAAAATAATACCACAATATAACAGGCAAAATCTAAATTAAACCCTTGAACACGAAATGTCCCATTTTATTACCTTTATTTTACTAAGTACATAACAGCATAAAATGTAGCTACTTCTTGACATAAATCATTTCAGGAGGACATAGGCTACGCCTCAGTTTTAACTTGTTCACGTTTAGTCAAAATTAAAAGCAAAACTGCACTAAACAATCAAAATTGCACTAATCAATCAATGACCACTTGGTGGCAGAAAAACTCCAAAACAAGCTGTCCTGTCCTGAAGTTATTGTAGCAGTTATGTTTTGTAGCCTGTAAATGAACAGAACACTACTTTACCGTCCATACGTTCTCATCAACATATGAGAACATAAAACAGATCACATAAAATTTTGTGATGACTGAGTACAAAGATTTATTTTTTTACAAAGGACTTTTGTGAGATAGTCAGAAAAAGTATTTTGTGGATAAAACCTTTACCCTTTAAACTTTGTCGGGGAAAGGCTTATGCGCAACAACTGATAAACATTCCAACAAAAACGTCTTTTTATTAGGCTATAGTAAGATCCATATAGCCTATGTCTCCAAATCTGAATTATAAAACAATGTGCGATGGGGTTTACGGATACAGGTGCGTTTTTGGTTTTTTTTCTCCCCTTATTGTTGCATCTTTATACCGCAAGATGGCAGTAGGTTGTCACATAAAATCCAAATCAGCTCCCTATCAGGTTAGGGACTACAGCTGTTATTGATGTATAATTGTTCTAATTTAATTTTATGGTGCAAAATTATGCTCTTATAGGCCTATAGGGGGAGATATTATTGACGTAACACAGCCATGCACACACTGGCTATTACACATCACAACACACCCCGTAGCGTGCGTGCACCATGTTATTGTGTGTATTGAAACTAGTCAGTGTTATTGTGGTTAAAATGAGGCTGTGTGAATTGGTCCAATGCTGTTTTTATGCACTGGTGTTATGAGTTGACTATGCATGATCTAACTAATGGTAAACAGGCTGTGGGATTTTTCCATGATAGTCCTGTTGCCAAAATGTGACATTAGAGGGCGTGAATGTTCCCCTTGTTAATAAATGTAGGTTTAAGTGTTGTCATTGCATGGTCTTGTGTTAGATAGGCTAACATTTGGTATTCTGTGTAAATGACTGGTTATTGCATTTTATTTATTTTCACTCTTTCTTGTAGTTGTCTCGAGTGTTGTCCCCCCCCCTCCAAAAAAAAAAAAAAAAAAAAAAAAACAACGCCTAGTACTAGTTGTCAAAGTATTTGTGATCCGTCATGGTTTCAAAATAAAGTCACGCAAGACTAGTTAAATTTGTCTTCATGGTCCCTTTTTTTTCGTTATTTCTAACCAAAAACATTTGACCAAAAAAAAGCGCAAGTTCCCCTCCTCACAGCGCGTCACACACACCTGTTCAGCTCCGACCCGCCCCCTGCTTTATTAAAACCCTCCGAGACAGGAAGACCTCTCAAATCCTCCCACTCCAATCGGACATCCTCATCAGAACAATTCCCCTTAAAGTATTTAACATAGTTTATGGCCCAGTAGAACCACACGGGGGTTTTCACAGATATTCCCACACTTGAGGCAACTGGGAACCAAAACCACTCTGGGCGTCTGATCTGTGCCCACCGTGCTCCAGCAATCCGGCGGGTGTTAACATCCATGGAAGTGGCCGGCTTCTACGACGAGGGCAGCTTTGCTTTCCACGGTAGAGACAGTATTATCAGCCCCATCAGCAGCAACTTATACCGGAGGCTCGGTGACTCGATGACGGAGCTGGGCATCGAAGCGCGGGAGAGAGCGATAGACTTCAGCGTTTACCTGGATTCAGCTTTGCAGTGTCCGCAGCTGGCCGTGCCGACGCAGCAGCAAGCGAACGTTTTCTCAGAATTCTTGGCGGACAACAAGACCAAGAAAGCCACAGCTTTGCAGAACTACAAAAACTACACGCTGTTGAACGAGCTGGAGTCGAGTCAGTGCGACAACTTGAGGGAGCCCAGAGAGCCGTACGCGCTGGGTTACACCGAGCTGCAGGAGACTCGCGTGGACAGCGTGCTCAGCCCCGAACTCCTCGGGAACCGCTACAGACCCGCCGGTGCTGAGAGAGACAGTCAGAGTCAAGAAGACTCGAAGATGGAAAGCAGCTCGTCTGGATTTGACATGAGGTCCTACCTTCATTATGAGTCCACTCCCAGCGGCAGCCTGGGAAACATCTCCACCGCGTCCTCGAGTTGCTCCAGCCCGCCTGGCACACCTGCCCCGTCAGGTAAAAGCAGGTCACCTTCTCACAGTGCCAAAATGTCCAGCGGGAAAGCAAAGAAGCGGCTGGACAAGGACAGTGACGAGTACAGGATGAGGAGGGAGAGGAACAACCTGGCTGTGAGGAAGAGCAGGGATAAAGCCAAAATGCGTAACATGGAGACTCAACATAAAGTGCTGGAACTGGCTGCAGAAAACGATCGTTTACAAAAGCGTGTGGAGCAGCTGTCCAGAGAACTGGCAACCCTCCGCAACCTGCTGTCTGCCACTGGACAGTGTTAGAAACGTCCACCAGAGTCTCCACGTGCTGTGGAAACCTGTAGAGACTCCTGTGCTGTTTTGTCTAATCACTGATGGACTAAAAAGCAAAAGCTGAAAACGGTACGCTTCACAGGTGAAGAACAGCGACCACCAGTTTACAAGGACACTTTGAATGGGAGTGAAATAGAGGGTGCATGGATTGCGCAATCTTTCATGATTCTTGACCTTAGCTTTATTCTCAGATGTAATTTTGTGTATGCAGTATTTCTGTGCAAGGTTTTACATACATGCAAGTGAATTTATAAATGTTCAGTATCTGGAGCAATGGTTGTCAAGGGAAGAGTTGTGCTGCAGTGAAATGATGCAACCCTTTGTAATAGTATTGGCAATGAATGAAATAAGTATAATTATTTAATATTAAAGGTGAAATGCTTTAATTGTACTTGATATTTTATTGAATTAAACAGATTTCTACTTTGTTTAAGCAATTTCTATTGTGATTTCTTCTTTGCTATGCTTTTAAAGCAGGCATAGCAGAGACAGATGGGTGGTGTTCTTGTCTCCACACTCATGGTCGGATCACTCAGACTGTATGCTACATCATGTATGTCAACTGCGAGATATTGCAGATAGAAAATTGGCATAATGATAGAGCAAAATTACAATCTCATAATTCATTCCAAAAGACACACTGACATTCAGTGTGTGTGATGGTCCTTTTTGGACGTGTGAATTTCATAAATCTTATCTATAACCAGTAACACATCTTTATAATATAATGTGTTCATTTTAACATCACCACAATCATTATTATAATGGCACATTTACAAACCATTAGTCACCACCTTCTACCAAACAAGATAAAATCAGAAAATAAAATTGTCAAAATTTTGAATGGTATGGGAAACTTGCCAGTGAACACAGTGAGATGATCTCTCAAAATCATTTATTTGTCACAATAAATGAAGCAAAAACATTTAGGAAACTCTTAATGCTGATGCCATTTTGAGTTTGTTTTTATGCAATGAATATTTGTTTGCTTCATTGATTTGATACTAAATTTCACCTCTTTTTTACATCATAAAATGATAATGCTGAGAGCAGCAAAAAAAAAAAAAAAAAAAAAAAAAAAAGAAGACTGTCACACTGCACACAGCCCAGAAATGTTAGCTTTATCTTTAGCACACGGCTCTGTCAATAGTCTGCTGGGTCCACTGGCCCAGAGAGGGGTTCAAGGTTGTGGGGAAATTAATCAGCAACTAACCTCACACCACCTCAGGTCATGCTTTAGCAGCAGGATCTAAGAGTCGGAGCAGCTGAGATATGGGTAATCCTGAGCAAACCTTGGTTAACCTCAAATGAAAAATGTAGGAGTTGAAATGGGAGTGACAAAGTAATTCACAACAGACAAGATAAATGAACTGACAATTGGTCGGAATAGAATTCACCAAGTCCTATAGTGTAATGCTGTGTGTAACATATCTGCCAAGAAACCGTCAGAGCAGATAAGGGTGGATTTATAGGTTTTTCTAAACAGGTCACATATACACTCTGAGAGGCAGAGTTATATTGTATTGCATGTTATATTCTCCAAATACGTATAAATTGTGTCACAGTTGTTGTGTACAGCAAGAGTTGACATTTTGGATACAATAGATTTCTCAACACTTCTATTGATGAACAGCTTTGAGCCATTGTGCAATATCCTTTTCCAGCACATCATCACTAAAAGAATGCTACACCCATGTTGAAATAAGACATTGTTTTTTGTTGGTGGTTGAGCATTAAGCCTCTGTTACTGATTACAATATCATCAAAATTCAGCTTTTTAACTTATTTAAACAAAAACTTTGCTCTCACTCGGGTGCTGTCAGTGTTGGCAAGTTCAAACATTCTGAGCATTCTTTCTTCGATGGCTCCTTGTTTCCTTTAAGAGCCCCACGCAGCCTTTCCTTGCTCCTGGCTCACATGCTGACAGGAGAGAGGGAATTTCCCACACAGTGTGACCTTTTTCTTCAGGGTTTAGTCCAGCCCCTTTCTAGATTTTACCGTCAGTGGGCAGCGTCTGTCCGTAAACTCCAAGTTGCATCACAGGCCCTTCGCAGGCCCACAGAACTTCTAAAACGCCTCTGATAAAGAAATACACACACATACACACACACATCATGGTAATGTCCACTCTGTACTGGTTCAAAACTGGTTGTGAATCAGTTTTGAAATCTAAGACTTTTTTTTTCAGGAGATGAGTCACTCTTAGGTTTTATGCCTCTGGATGATTTTGGCACTTTTGCTGTTTCTTCCCCAAACATTATTCAGTGTTTTAACAGTACTACAACAGTGTGTCAGATTGTCTTTTCATAATTAATCAAATAACCCAAATTCCAAAAACAGTTTCAACAAATCAAATACAGCCGACTATTTTTATCATCCACGTTGATTTTCTTTGGATTTCCTTTTCCATTTTTTCCTGGCATGGTTTACTCAGCGTTCCAACTGACTGAGACAAATACACAAATAGACTTTTACTGCTGTTTTTCATCATAAATAACAGACCAGCTACCAAATAAAGTGTGCTAAAGGGAACTGCTAGAAATGTTCTGAACATGGAAGAAAAGGGGAGGAGAGGTGAGATAAAGTAATACAGGAATAGCTATGACAGATGTTCAGATATTTGCTTTGTAATTAAAAAAAAAAAAAAGAAGTGTGAACCAATGTTTATCTCTTAGTTTTATGTTTTGCAAAGTCACAGAGAACTCAACTTGACCATGACTATTGCCTCACAACAACCTAAAAGACAGGACTTGTCACCAAACAACTTATAAAACACACAAGTGAACCTAATAATGAAAACCAAAACAATTATGTTGTGTTAATGCTGTTCAAAAATCTGGATTAAAATTGATTTTGACATACATAGCTGATCAATGCATCTCAATGAAACTGTTTCAGTCACAGACACTCTCAATTATTATCTATCATATGAGGTGCAATTTGTTATTCTAATATTAATTTGAGCACAGTTAGTCCACAGTATCTCAGAGTTCTGTTCTGGGTCCTTTTTATTCATATTAGGCACAATATTTCTTTTAATTGCTTTGTAAACCAAAACAGTTATAATAAATGTCTCAAACATTTCTACTATATGCTAAACATCCAAAATAACTGATTATCTATCAATTCGTTATCAACAACCAAAACACTGTTCAGTCTTGATTTTTTCACTTGAGAAATATTTAAGTCAATTCCACATCCTCTTCAGATGTGGGAAAAGTTTTTCACAATTTAGTTTCATTTCACAGTTTGGCTTCTAACCAGATCTAAAATGAAAGTTTATATATCCCTATCCTGGAAAACCTGCTGTGACATACTGTTGATTTTAGAATCTTTGGGGATTTGGGACACTTACATACTGAAATAGTTCATACAGATCATTGTTCTTCATACGATTTATAGTTCATGCTATGCTGTGACATTAAGCTAAAGGACCATTTTACTATACTATTTGAAGACATTCATGGTCCAAGTTTAAGATTTTGTCATTCACTTTTAAAGCAAAAGACTGTCCAACATATCCTTTCTAATATTTCCAAAATCTAAAGAGATGATTAAAATGTGCAGCTTGACTATGAAAAAAACAAAAAAGAAAGTAAAGCCTGTAAAGCCAAAACAGATCTTATGTACAAGATTTTAATGATATGATTTTAATAATCTGATTTTTGTCACAGTTCTGCATGTCTGGTCAGCCACTCACCTGCCATTTCTGCATGTCTGGTCAGCCACTCACCCGCCATTTCTGCATGCCTGGTCCTCAGCTACTCACCTGCCATTTCTGCCCGCCTGGTCTTCTGTTCCTCACCTCCATTCATCAGCCTGATTCATTTCAGGTTCTGAGGCTGTCGCCAATTGTTACCAATTAAGCATGGATTTAAACCCCAGTCTCACACTCACCTTTTGCCAGATTGTTCTTTGCTATCCCCGATGCGAGACATTCCAGCGTTCATTTGTGGACTGACCTTCTGTTACCGACTCGGCCTGTTTTGGACTATTCTGCTCGTCGCCCCCCTGGTTATCACTTCTGCCTTCTGTCCCCGACTCCGATTCCAGTCTCTGCGTTTGGACTCTTTGTTTGACTGTGTTAGTGTAGGCACTTTGTCCTGCCAGTTTTTCTGCCTGCCTCTGTGTTGGACTGAGAGCTCTAATAAAGAACTTTACTTGTCAGAGTTGTACTGCAACTCTTGTCAGAGTTGCAGTACATTTGGGTGCTGCATTTGGGTCCAAACCCCACCCGTCACAGTACAGGCGTTTTCCAGGCGTTGGTTAATGATATTCTCAGAGATATGCTCAATCGCTTTGTGTTCGTTTACTTAGATGACATTCTAATTTTTTCCCGGTCTGGAGAAGAGCATGTGTCTCACGTCCAGTCTGCTCTGCAGCGCCTCCTGGAGAACTCGCTTTATTGTAAAGCGGAGAAGTGCGAGTTTCATGTCTCCTC